>JANAVB010004398.1:9189833-9392333 GCA_029216955.1 Iris pallida
GAGAGAGAGAGCTTCCTTTTATAAGAAAACCAAGAGTGGGTGGCATTTAATGCTTCTGAGTGTACGCAGACCGGCATGCCGTCGGTACGCGGCATACCGCCGGTATGCCGGCCAAATAGTAACGGTCATATTTATGACCGTTCAAGAGCATTAAATGCGGCCATTAATGCATGTCAGACCAAATCGAAAAGCAGATTATTCGAAATTCGGTATACCGCCGGTATGCCGGAGCATACCGTCGGTATGCCGACTAAAGTCACAGAAAGTTTTAGAGCTATAAGAAACGGCATGCCGCCGGTATGCCGTAGCGTACCGTCGGTATGCCGACAATAAATCACAGCATCTATTGTGTTGCTAGGAAACGGCATGCCGCCGGTATGCCGCAGCATGCCGTCGGTATGCCGACAATTCGAGACAGCAACTTTCTGGACACAGAAAGCGGTATGCCGCCGGTATGCCGAAGCATGCCGTCGGTATGCCGCTTATTGTCACAGAAACTTTTCTGGACACGAAAACGGTATACCGCCGGTATGCCGTAGCATGCCGTCGGTATGCCGCTTTTTGTCACAGAAACTTTTCTGGACACAAGAACGGTATACCGTCGGTATGCCGGAGCATACCGCCGGTATGCCGCTCTGAATTACTTGATTTTCGATTTGTGCTTTAAGTTATCATCCATCCTTTAGTGTTTTACAGAAATACCTAGACCAGTACAGACACGAAGACTCTAAGCAGGAAGATGCCGACTAAAAGTAGGGAACGCCGGTAACTGCTACGGTCTTCAGGACGAAGGAGGAAGCTCTTGAAGTGAATAACTCCATGTAGTGCATCTTCTGAGTATCTGAAGAACAGAAGACTAAACTACGAAGATGCTGTTAATTACTCAAAATAAAATGTGCCAACAAACTCCCCCATTTTGATAATTGACAAAAATAGAGAGATAGCATCTTCAGGGAGTAGCTCCCCCGTAGGTAGACAGCTCCCCCTCAATACGATTTCTCCCCCTTTGTCACTTAGTCAAAAAATGGGGATAACTAAAGGAGACAGTGCATAAAAAAGAGAGTAGAGATAAAAGCATGCAGGAATATATTGAAGTAAGAACGATAATACATGCTTGATCCATACAGCAAAAAGATAAAAGACTCTCCATCATGAGAGCCGGACACCAAGACAACAAAGATAATGTCCCCGAAGGACAGCAAACCCTGAAAAAAAAAACCATAGACCGGTCCCCGAAGGACCACTAAAGACAACAAACAGAAAACACACATAAAAACTAGAGCCACTAAAACACCGTAACCATCACCAAAGGAAAACCATCCCTAATCCTCTGCCGGATCATCATCACCATCATCATCCTGAGCCTGCTGGAGGGCGCCAAAAGGATCAATGCCGTCCGGGTACATAAACCCATTGGCATTGGGGTCAGAGAAACGCGGGGCCGTGTACATGGGATCCTGAAGATTAAGATCCAGAAAGGCATCCCGGTCTTGGAGAGTGCGCTGGATGAAGTAGCCCTGATCGTGGAAGCGAGACTGGATGAGGGCGCCAAGTCCACGAGTGTGGGTCCGCATCTGCTCCTCCGCCTGGGCCATCCTCAGATCAAAGTGGTGCTGAGTAAGTGGCATATAGCGGCCCGTAGATGGAGGGGTAGATGCAGGGGCAGCAGGAGTGGAACCCGGTTGCTCTTGGGAAGAGGAAGCACGGGAAGCAGAGGCGCCAGCTAGGGTACGGGAAACAGCAAGAAATGAGGGGACCCCATCCGAGGAGCAGAGAGACAAGTCAACTTGTTTGGCCTCCATAAGCAAGGTGATGAAAGAGCCATAGTAGAGGTTCTGCTTCCCGGATGGCAAGGTACGCCGGAATTGCAAAACAGAGTCTTTGGGAAGGAAAAAACGCTTCTGGGCATAGAGATGATACATGAGGACAAGAGCATCACCGGTGATTGCGTCATAGTTCCCGCCCTTTGGGAACAGAGTGTGGCACACGATACGATGGAGCTCGTAGTAGAATGGCTCCAGCTGGGCTGAGAGGGCCGGAATGGCAGGAGGGTTGGGACCCTTACAGATGATACGGCAGAAGTCGTCGAAAGGAGACGCCGCCGATGAGGTGAGAGCACCCAAAAGAGGTAACGCATCCCCTCTGTCTGGGACGCCAAGATGGCCCCCACTTCCTTGGATGTGAGACGGAAGTGGCGGTCATTGACCATGGATTGGATGGCGGTAGGGTCGTCGTCATCCCCTCGCATGTTGCAGTAGAAAAGGCGGACAGCAGCAGAGTAGACCGAATTTGCCGCCTAAGAAGGGAGGATAGACCGGCATCGTCAAACAACGGGACGTGACCGGGGAAGAGGTTCCAGTTGATAGCCCGTCCTTTGAACACGTTCTGGTTGACGCAGTGCTGGAACCAAAGCTCAGCCGCCAAAGCGTTGGAGAAAACGCGTTGGTCAAAGCCGGAGGGTAGCGCCACCGGGACGAAAGGGTTGAAAGAGGAGGAAGAGGATCGGGGGCGCTTAGGGTTGGCCATGAAGAAGGATTTTGGGCTTTGGTGTGAGAGGAAGAAGTAGTAGTGGAGGAGAAGGAAGAAGGAGGGTTTTTAAAGAAGAGGGGGGATATGAAGAGTTGAGTTTGAAAAAGGGTGGGGAGGAGGTAACGGTTAAAGAGGAAGGGTGATGGGGTAGTTGAAAGGGTGATGGGGTGAATTGATGTGTGGAGTAAAAAGAGGAGAGAAAAGGGGAAAGGTGATAAGAAGGGTAATTAATAGGAGGGGAGTTGAGGAGATGGGTAATTAATGAGGGATTTGATGGATTAAAGGAAGGATGGAAGGAATAA
Source organism: Iris pallida (assembly GCA_029216955.1). Taxonomy (NCBI): domain Eukaryota; kingdom Viridiplantae; phylum Streptophyta; class Magnoliopsida; order Asparagales; family Iridaceae; genus Iris; species Iris pallida. Next base: position 9,192,665 of record JANAVB010004398.1, read on the forward strand.
AGGAGGAGAGATAAAATAGTGGGCCCGCAGCGTATCTCAGGAATTATTTCCGCCGTCATCCGGCATGCCGACGGAATGCCGACGTATACCGACGGTATGCCGAAAAACAAAACAGAACATAATTCTGTTTCGAAAAACGGCATGCCGGCGGTATGCCGATGTATACCGACGGTATGCCGAAAAACGAGACAGAACCTAATTCTGCAACGAAAAACGGCATGCCGCCGGTATACCGTAGTATACCGTCGGTGTGCCGGACAAAAGAGACTATGGATCAAAGGATAAAATGCCCAATTCACGGCAAAGGAAAGAGAGGCGATCTTCCGGGAGGGGCTTAGTGAAGATGTCAGCTAATTGATAGGTAGTATCAATAAATTCAAGACGGATATCTCCTTTTTGTTGATGGTCACGAAGAAAATGGTGTCTAATTTCAATGTGCTTCGTGCGTGAGTGACAAATCGGGTTTTTCGTGAGATTGATAGAGCTAGTGTTATCACATTTAATAGGGGTGCAAGAATGAGAAATACCATAATCTAAAAGTGTTTGTGACATCCAAAGAATTTGTGCACAACAACAACCAGCCGCAATATACTCTGCCTCAGTGGTTGAGAGAGCGACAGAGTTTTGCTTCTTACTAAACCACGATACCAAGGACTTTCCGAGGAATTGACATGTGCCACTAGTGCTTTTTCGGTCAATCTTGCATCCGGCAAAATCCGCATCCGAAAAGCCGTGAAGCTCAAAGGATGAGGATTTCGGATACCAAAGACCCATGTTAATGGTGCCTTTGAGATAACGAAAAATGCGCTTGACGGCACTCAAATGTGATTCCTTTGGATTGGCTTGATATCGTGCACACAAACAGACACTAAACATGATATCCGGACGGCTAGCCGTTAAATAAAGTAAGCTACCGATCATACCTCTATACTTACGAATGTCGACCGATGTGCCATCTTCATCATTGTCAAGCTTGGTCGTTGTAGCCATAGGGGTCCTCATTGATTTGGATGAGTCAAGGTCGAAACGCTTGAGGAGGTCCCTTGTATATTTTGCTTGATTGATGAAGGTTCCTTTAGGTCCTTGCTTGATTTGTAACCCCAAGAAGAAGGAGAGTTCTCCCATCATACTCATTTCAAACTCTTCCTGCATAACTTTGGCAAATTCTACACAAAGTGTGTTGTTAGTAGAACCAAAAATAATATCATCAACATAAATTTGAACCAATAAGAGAGTCCCATCATGGGATTTAATAAAAAGTGTGGTGTCAACTTTTCCCTTTGAAAAATTGTGAGAAACAAGAAAAGAGCTAAGACGCTCATACCAAGCACGTGGAGCTTGTTTGAGGCCATAAAGGACTTTATGAAGTTTGAAAACGTGGTCAGGAAATTGAAAATCTTCAAAACCGGGAGATTGTTTAACATAAACTTCCTCCTTAATAATACCATTAAGAAAAGCACTCTTAACATCCATTTGAAATAGCTTAAAGTTATTAAAACAAGCAAAGGCACAAAGCATACGAATGGATTCAAGACGTGCAACCGGAGCATAGGTTTCGTCGTAGTCAATGCCTTCCTCTTGGTTATAGCCTTGGGCAACCAATCGGGCTTTGTTACGAGTCACTAACCCATCTTCATTTAGCTTGTTGCGAAACACCCATTTAGTTCCAATAATGGGATGATTGCTAGGTTTTGGGACAAGTTCCCAAACCTTGCTTCGCTCAAATTGATTAAGCTCCTCTTGCATAGCTATCATCCAAAATTCATCGAGAAAAGCATCATTAACATTTTTAGGCTCTACTTGAGAGATAAAAGCCACATTGGCACAAAGATCACGAGTGGCGGATCTTATGCTAACACTTGAGGAAGGATCCCCAATGATGAGCTCCTTAGGATGATTGGTGACAAATCTCCATTCTCTTGGGAGATCCTTTGGAGGAGGCTCGAGAGGAGGAGACTCTTTTGATGGGGTCACAACTTCATTGTTAGATGAAGAAGGACGATCCTCAATAGAGGAGTTCTCCAATCCAAACGAGATGTCATCAATATCCTCGGAGGAGGAGAATGTAGAAGAGTTGAGTTCATTAAAAGAGACATTGATTGACTCTTCGACAACAAGACTTCTTTTATTAAAAACACGAAAACCTTTGCTATGAGTAGAGTATCCAAGGAATATTCCTTCATAGGCTTTTTCTTCAAACTTGCCTAGGTTATCCTTGGTATTCAAAATAAAACAATTGCAACCAAAAACCTTGAAATATTCAATAGAAGGAATTTTGTTAAACCAAAGCTCATAAGGAGTCTTCTTAGTAATAGGTCTAATTAAGACCCTATTAATTACATGACATGCCGTATTGACGGCTTCCGCCCAAAAATATTGAGGGAGCTTATATTGGTTTAACATGACCCGGGCCATATCGCCAAGGGTTCTATTCTTTCTCTCCACAACACCATTTTATTGAGGAGTACGGGGACAAGCAAAATCATGTCCAAAACCATTCTTTTCACAAAATCTTTTGAAATCAACATTATCAAATTCACCTCCATGATCACTCCTAATTTTGTTAATAGAAAAGCCTTTCTCATTTTGAACACGTTTACAAAAAGCAACAAATTCACGAAAAGTATCACTTTTGCAAGCAAGAAAAATAACCCAAGTAAATCTTGAAAAATCATCAACTAAAACAAAGGCATAGAGTTTGCCACCAAGGCTAGCTACTCTACTAGGCCCGAAAAGATCCATATGAATAAGTTGAAGGGGTCTTGTGGTACTCACAGAGTTGATGGATTTGAAAGATGACTTGGTCAACTTACTTTTCTCGCATTCTTCACAAACCATATCCTTCTTGAAGGGGATGCTAGGAAGTCCTCGTACAAGCTTCTTGGAGGCGAGGCGAGAGATGGTATCCATGTTAGCGTGTCCAAGCCTCATGTGCCAAAGCCAACTCTCATCGTTCTTTGCAACTAGGCACCTGTCATTGTTAGTACCTTCAACAAGATAAAGAACATAAATATTGTTTTCTCTAATGCCTTCATACACAATAGTTCCATTGGAGCTATCGGTAATGTAGCATTTGAGTTTAACAAACTTGATATCATAGCCATTATCGGTGAGATGGCTAATACTAAGGAGGTTATGCTTAAGATTAGTAACAAGACATACATTATTAATACAAGGATAAGGAGGAGAACCGATATTACCATTTCCAATAATATAACCTTTTAGATTGTTACCTAAGGAGACATGTCCTTCCTTCTTCATCGATAGCGTTGTAAAAAGTGAAGCATCACCGGTCATGTGCCGTGAACAACCGCTATCGAGAATCCACTTGCTTCTAGCATGAGAAGGATTCGTCACCTCATCGGTTGCCATGAGACAAACGTTGGCATTGTGTTTGCACTCCTTGTCATTGTCGGAGTCGCTTGCGTCGCTTTCACACCAAATGCTAGTGTTGGCGAACTTTCTGGAGGACGAGCTTCCCTTGCTTGGCTTCTCGTACTTGCTTGAATCTTTTCGTACCATCGACAATCCCTCTTGATGTGTCCGGGTCTTCTGCATTGATAGCATGCCGGGTCATCTTCATTGTCCCGTCTAGAGCGGTTGGCCTTGTTGAACTTTAAGAACTTCCTGAAGTGCTTAGCTGTGAGAGCTATTTCTTCATCGTTGTCCGACTCATTGTCGTCGGAGCTATCCTTGGAGTAGGACCTTGAAGCTTTGAGAGCAAGAGTCTTCTCCTTTTCTTTGGTCTTCTCCTTCTCCTTCTCTTGAATGGAGGATTCCTCTTGATCCTTCATGTCAAGCTCGTGAGTCATCAGCTTACCCATGAGGGTCTCTAGGTTCATGACGGTAAGATCGTTTCCCTCAATGATTGCGGTAGCTTTAGGACTCCAAGCTTTCGTCAAACCTCTAAGAATCTTCCTTATCTTTTCATGAGCGGAATATTCCTTTCCAAGAGAAGAGAGAGGGTTAATAATATCACCAAAGCGAGTAAACATGCTAGCAATAGATTCATCATGCTTCATTTTAAAAGACTCATATTCTTGCGTGAGTCTACTGATCTTAGATTCCTTCACTTGTGAAGTCCCCTCGTGTGTAACTTCAAGCAACTTCCAAATTTCATTGGAAGTCTTGCAAGTAGAGATTCGATTGAATTCACTACTGTCGAGAGCACAGTAAAGAGCGTTCATTGCCTTGGCATCTCGACAAGCAAGCTTCTTGATGTTTTCAGTGAGTGTTTCCCGAAGGGTGTCAGAAGCAATATCCTCTATAGCTCTGGAAGGAGTAGGGATGCCATTTATCACGCAATCCCATAAATCGAAATCTATGGACTTGAGATAAATGCCCATCCTAATCTTCCAATAGTTATAGTTGGTACCATCAAATAGGGGAGGCCTATTTGTGGAGTGTCCCTCATTGTGAAACGTGTTGATGCTAGGGTTAGAGGCCATGGATCACTCAAGGGTGTAAATCCAAATCAAGAGAACAAAGCTCTGATACCAATTGTAGAACCCTAGAGGGGGGGTGAATAGGGAAATAAAAAATAAACTATAACAAATGATGCAATAAAGAGTAAATAGTAGAAAGATCAAACGCAAACGCAAGGATGTATCCTGGTATCCTCTTTTGAGGCAATCCAGTCCCGGAACTCTCTCCGGCTTTAATCCACTATTATGCAAATAGTACACACGAGTTTGGATCCGAAGAACTCGCCAACTTCAACACGAGTTTGGATCCGAAGACTCGCCAACTTCTACACACGAGTTTTCTTACGAAGGCTCGCCAACTTCAAACAAAAGAGAATGAGAACTTGCTGATCTTCTAACACGTGAAGATCGAAATGTACAACTCTTTAATACTCTAGCACTTTGGGAGAGGATGACAATGAAAAGCTTTGAGAGAGTATTAATGGTGGAGCTCTTGGTTGTTGGAAAATTTATGGAAGAGTTGGTGAGGAAGCTCAAGAGAGAGAGAGCTTCCTTTTGTAAGAAAACCAAGAGTGGGTGGCATTTAATGCTTCTGAGTGTACGCAGACCGGCATGCCGTCGGTATGCCGCGGCATACCGCCGGTATGCCGGCCAAATAGTAACGGTCATATTTATGACCGTTCAAGAGCATTAAATGCGGCCATTAATGCATGTCAGACCAAATCGAAAAGCAGATTATTCGAAATTCGGTATACCGCCGGTATGCCGGAGCATACCGTCGGTATGCCGACTAAAGTCACAGAAAGTTTTAGAGCTATAAGAAACGGCATGCCGCCGGTATGCCGTAGCGTACCGTCGGTATGCCGACAATAAATCACAGCATCTATTGTGTTGCTAGGAAACGGCATGCCGCCGGTATGCCGCAGCATGCCGTCGGTATGCCGACAATTCGAGACAGCAACTTTCTGGACACAGAAAACGGTATGCCGCCGGTATGCCGAAGCATGCCGTCGGTATGCCGCTTATTGTCACAGAAACTTTTCTGGACACGAAAATGGTATACCGCCGGTATGCCGTAGCATGCCGTCGGTATGCCGCTTTTTGTCACAGAAACTTTTTTGGACACAAGAACGGTATACCGCCGGTATGCCGGAGCATACCGCCGGTATGCCGCTCTGAATTACTTGATTTTCGATTTGTGCTTTAAGTTATCATCCATCCTTTAGTGTTTTACAGAAATACCTAGACCAGTACAGACACGAAGACTCTAAGCAGGAAGATGCCGACTAAAAGTAGGGAACGCCGGTAACTGCTACGGTCTTCAGGACGAAGGAGGAAGCTCTTGAAGTGAATAACTCCATGTAGTGCATCTTCTGAGTATCTGAAGAACAGAAGACTAAACTACGAAGATGCTGTTAATTACTCAAAATAAAATGTGCCAACAACGTATTCACGTATTCACGTATATCCATATGCACATTTATACGTATATATATAATATATAATATATAATATATATTTATATATACCTACACATATACAATATTTATATATATACATACACATGCACATATATATACATACACATATATATATATATATATATATATATATATATATATATATATATATATATATATATATATATATATATATATATATATATATATATATATATATATATATATACAAATTATAAATATAATTACAAATTAATATATACATATATATATATAATATATATATATATATATATATATATATATATATATATATATATATATATATATATATATATATATATATATATATATATATATATATATATATATCTCCTGGGGTTTATACATATTTTATATATAACTATACCACAAATTCTATACAGGCAATACAATAAAAAAATTCAAAAATTCCGGGAAGGGGAGCTACAAATCTACCCACCTTAAAATAATTTCGTCCTCGAAATTCTAATTCATAGCTATTCTTAAAATTTAAAGTCTACCATTACCTTAACCTCCTCAATTTAATTTCTCAAAATAGTTTATCACCTTCTCCTAGCCATTTCGTAACTACGAATCATCGATGACTTCTACTCACCTTTGGTCACACTACTCCCTCAATGGTATGTCCCTAAAACTTTTTAATCTTCCAACTACTTGCTAAAATGGATATCTACTGCTTTTGGCCTCTATAATCTTCTCCTATCTATCAAATAACCCAAAATATAACAAACAACCAATTTACACAAGTAGCTAAGAATTATTGGTAAATTCTAATAAGTAAGACTATTCGTCACTCTACAATAGGAAGGACAGGAAGATAGGGAAAATAATCGAGAGCGATTATGAAGTTTTCAGAGCGGCAGAGAGTTTCCAATGATGCAAGTAGAAAGAAAGTCTATGAACCACTGCCTTATTTGCTAGATTAGGCTACTCTAGTTCAGTCACTTGCTACGTCGAAGAGACCTGCGTTACTTAGAGTGGCTTGCGATACATGCAATACAGAAGTCTCGTTCTCAAAATTCTAATTCAAACAAGGTTCCATAATGGAACGGAATTCGAGAAATCAAGATTGTGGTCTTAATGGATTCTCTATTTGGACATTTGTCGTTGGTTGGATAAACATTGGGTTTTAATCTATATGGACTAGACAAGATCCCAATGCTAAAACTATTCCTACTAGATTAGGGTATCCTAGAATAGGTTTCTACCCAAGGGATTGAGCTAGTTGTTAGTCGGGTTGGTTAGCTAGGTCCTTAAGGCTCAAACTGTTCCTTTAGTGACTTTGTGTTTAAGGAGCACATAAGACCTCAATTGGGTGGCACACTAGTGACATGTGCATAGTGGGCTTCGAGTAGATCACAACCATATATTGGGTTGAAGGAAGTAAGTCGAAGTTGAGGCTCTAATGAAAGTCGGAAAGTGTACCGGCATTATGGTAAGGGTTATAGCTAGTCCTTTTAACCTGAAAGTCATAGTACAAAAATAGAGTACAAGGGGACGGGTTTGAGTGGGACATGACATACCTAAGTGATGGTGGACTCGTCTAGGTCTTGCATATGAAGTTTGTTGGAAGGTAACAACTAGTCTCGTGCTCCGAATATCAATGGCACGGCCGGGACACAAAATGATCTAAATGGAAAGTGGGAGTCCATGGGGCACTAATTATCATCCTAATGGAAGTTATTCCGATCAATCGGTAATCCTCATATATCCTAAAATTTTAGAAGGCTTACAGTCTATCCACCTTAGAGGCTAGGATATGGTGGCAAGATTTCTGTCACAGGGCTAGCCGATGGTAGCTACACTTGCATATACCACTATCATAGTCATGGGGATACTATGTATCTACCTATCAATCACGAGCTTTCGTCTTTCCAATCAATGAAAGACAAAATCAATGAAGGGTTTAAGGGAGATGTCACTGAACACAATTACGCGATTCAAAGGCGAATGTATAATTCAAGAGGAATTGTCAAAGCAGTCGCGGATGAGATCCTAGAGATATCTACACCTCAATCCACGTGGTGTAATTAGATGAAAAGCGAACCAAATGCATCATGGTTGATCAGACCGTAATACAATGATTCTGATTAGACAATATGTTAGCGGGCGTCCCCAATAAATATGTGTCTCGAATCAAGCTCGATAAAAGAGTAAGCTTGCAAAAACTAGGCTGTAATTGCAGCGTTGGTCAAGATAGTCAAAATACAAGAATGCAAGATTTTTGAAAGGAGGCACTAGTAGTTCGAGTTTTGAGAGAATCAAAACCTTACATGGTGTCATTGCTTATACAGTCATCCTACTATCTTTCTATCAATAAGGCCTTGGTCGACTAATGAGTTATGGAACCCTAAATTCTATATTCTAAGTAAACCTGTTAGTGTCCGCCAATTACCTCGTCAATGGATCACAAGGACCACGGAAGACCAGGTTGGGAGACACGCTATTCAACTGGAAGAACTTTCACTAGCTTTGGCTTTGGGTCTTAGGGTCATACAGGGCATTTCCTATCATCTATATTGTCCTAAACTGACAATCATGCCTGAAGTCATTTTACCGAGAATTATGCCTTGCCCGTATACTCAGGCTGCGGTAAACTCTTGGCTCCGTGATTCAGGGGTGCTATGCCATCAGGTACTCTACCTTATATTAACACCAGGATATCTAAGTTCTAAAGGGGTCAAGAGGACGTAGTTTTAGCAATATTTTATAGACTATGATTCTTTGAAATGGTTTCAACTCTATGGGTTGTGCCTCACCAGTGCGCTGCTGGCTGCAGTGAACCCACATTCTCCACTCTCAAATAATTGACGACAGTACGCTGCCGTCTAGTCGTTAAACTGCTCCTACTATATTCCTAAGGACGTCAAAGAGCTGCTAAGGATTCAACTTAGTTGACTATGGTAGGAAGCGTAAACACCTACCTGTAAGTCTTAGTCCTTAAAGTAAAAGGTTGACCGGGGGAAATAACTGACGACAAGAAAAATAAGAACATCCTAACATTTATCTCATATATATATATATATATATCAAATGGTTGAGAGAAACACTTTAAATCAATCTACCTCAAAGATTTTATATGAATAAAAGAATCAGTAATTATAAATCAATTCATTACAACAAAATAGAATTTAAGTAGATAATTCTAATTTATGACATAAGGTTTATATCTAATAAAGTAACAGAACACTAAACAGTTTATCAAAATTAACGCCTTAATTACAGGCAAGCCTAACATACCAAGTGAATAGCATATCTGCATGGGGTCATATTGTCATATCAAAAAAAATAATAGTGTTTCTATAGAGATCGGGCAAGTTATCTGAATTCAAAAATAGCATGGCCTATCTAACAACCTTAACTACCCAATTAGTCAAATAATTAGGGGACCCTTATCCTAGTTATTCTCCTAAATCATTTTAATCCTAATTGTGAATGAGCATTTCCTGAGTGCAGGCTCGCAATAGTACGACTAATATACCATCACGAGTTCGCAATATTTTGCAAAAACTGACCTGCATGGGCCAACACAAAAACTTGTCACGACCCGCACTCACTTTTCGGATACGAGACGTGTCCAAGCCAGCCTACGCCGCAGAGTCGGCGGTAGAACGCTATCAAGCCCGCAAGAAATAAATGCTAAAAATACAATATTTGCTGCTCGTTCACATTTCTAAATTGTTACAACATTTACATCATTTATATTTAAAGAAAATATAAGTTTTACAATTTATGGAAATGATACAACTGCTCTCTATTTCTAGGTTGACTTCGGCATACCCAAGCCTTCATAATGCTAACAGTGATCGCGGCTAAACCTGAAAAATGTTAGTTTTCAGTCAGGAATGGAACAAGTACACAAACCGACGACAATACGAGAACACAATAGAATTAACAAGACATGAAAATAACATATGGGAGATAAAACTGGTAGATAACTGATGACATAGCACGATAGAGAAGTAAACAAGGAAAAACTAATAAAAGACATCTATCTAGGTGGTGTGAAATATCCGTTTCGATATGTGAACGGCTAGGGGTAAATCCGGCACACTGCACGTGTCGTGTGCAGCGGCTATTATTCAAGAATAGACTCATGGGATAGTTCTGGGTAGTTTACATGTCTACTTAGATATTTCTCCTCCCGACTACTCCGTGTGATGAGCGTGTCAACAAGCAGCAAGATATATGTATAGACATAAAATGAAAAGACTACTATGAATCGGAAAGCAATCAGAAAGTGCACTTGCCTGAGGTCCTTAGCTGGTGAAACCGATAATAATATACCACTCAATGAGCCACAATCAATCAACACATGCAGAAGTCTCCAGATGATGAAATAAACAGTACCAACGTTCTCAGAATAGTTAAATGAGCTAGGATTGTCTGTTCTTAAGTCCAATTCTGGACACAGGGGCAAAACGGTAATTTCGGGCAAAAATGATATCCGCCGTTGGACCCGCTTTGCACCAAAAAGCATGCCAGAGTCAATGGTCTCTAAAGTCATCAAACTACATGTCTACGGATCTGATTTTCTGATACGAACCCAACCGTATGTCCAAAGTTGGATTCCGTCGGGCTGTGCACAAAATCGCCCGTTGATGGAACCGCGGGGCCCGTAAAACGGTGATTTTATCAACTGTCTCCGAATTAGACCAAACTTGGTGTACAGGACCAGAAAAACGATACGGTCCTGTTGGTGCAAGTTTCGTCTCGATCTGACGAGCTTGCACAAAGTTATGACTGAATTTACATTGTGCAGATACGGGGCGATTCCGACGGATACGCATCAAATTCGTCGCGCACACGCGACCAATTGGAATTCCGTCAAAGCCCACACGACCATGAAGCCGTTACGCACCTTTCGATAGTTTCGGTTCGCGACTACGTCGCCCGGAATGGCGGGACACACGTCGTCTGGAAGGATTTTTCAAGTTTTGAAAACAGGTTTTTTATGATTTTCAACTTAGTTTTAAACAGAGTTTAATCTACTAGAAAATAAACTAAAAGTCGGGTCTCACTCTCGGTTATGTTGTCTACAAGCCTGTTTAATTAGATTTTTGAGAACCCTAACATTTTGTTCGAAATTTGGCTTCCAATATAGATGATTGGACTGAAATTATGTTCTGTCAACACGCAGTTTTTCTTCGACTTTGCGTCGAATTCTAGGACAGCATGGTGCGTCTCGACGCGAAGCGTTTGAAGGAAAATAAAGACATATATGTTATCTATACATAGGATCTGGTAGATTAAAAAATGGTAAATCGATGTCAGAGAAAATTCACCTCGAAGTTGGGTGATCCCCTGCGCTTGCTGCCGCGGCTTCTCTGTTCCAGTCCTCGCGCTTAGTTGGCGGTCGGCCACCACGGTAGCGCGCCGGTCAGGGTGGCCGCCCAAGGAACGGCGGTTATGTGGTTTGCTTCGGGGTTAGGGTTTTCTCGATCTATATGTGTTTATATACTCGCGCTTTCCTTCGTTTCACAGAGGGTCGATTTCGGGGTCTAAAGCCGCTGGCAGCTGTAGGAAGAATATGGGCCGGCCTGGGCTTAAAGCTGATTTGCTGCTGCTTCATGGCTCGGTTGGGCCCACTTGTGTGGAGCTGGGTTCTTGGCTGTGTTCGGGACTGCTTGGCTTTGGCTGGGCTTTGCTTATTTCTCTTCTTTCTTCCAGCATGAAGTTCCATATTGTAATGAGTTGATGCACTAGTTTGCTACCTTGCCAGAAAAGAATGGCTGCAGCACTATGCAACAAGACATTCATGGGATAATATAGGTTGCTAGGGGATAAAAGAAATCTAGCCATTATTTGTATGTAAGTGGTTCGCTGCCACATATGAAATACCCTACTTAAAAGCCCAAAGTTTGACTGGGGCTGTGTAAATACCAGGCCACAAGCCCATATATATATATATATATATAATTTATTTATCTATATTTACACACACATATATATATATATATATATATATATATATATATATATATATATATATATATATATATATATATATATATATATATATATAATTTATTTATCTATATTTACACATATATATATATATATATATATATATATATATATATATATATATATATATATATATATATATATATCTCCCCAATCGCCATATCGCCATCAGAAACAAAACCCTAACCCTAAACCTAACAAACCAGCCATGGCAGCCGCTCCCTACTCCGACCACCCCTCGGCCACCGATCTCCCCTACGACCCCAACTTCGTCCCGGACTCCGTCAAGAGCTTCGTTGCCCACCTCTACCGCCACATCCGCGACAAGAACGTCTACGAGATCCACCAGATGTACGAGACCAGCTTCCCCCTCCTCTCCGAGCGCATGTTCCGCGAGTCCCCCTGGCCCTCCGCCGAGGCCGTCGCTCCCTACGTCGACAACGACCACGTCTTCTGCCTGCTCTACCGCGAGATGTGGTTCCGCCACGCCTACGCCAACCTCGCCCCCTCCGCGCGCCACCGCATCGAGAGCTGGGACAACTACTGCAGCCTCTTCGGCGTCGTGCTCCACGGGACCGTCACCATGCAGCTGCCTAACCAGTGGCTCTGGGACATGGTGGACGAGTTCGTGTACCAGTTCCAGAGCTACTGCCAGTACAGGGCCAAGCTCAAGAGCCGCACCGAGGAAGAGCTGCAACTCCTCAAGCAGTACGATCAGGCATGGAACGTGTATGGTGTTCTCAATTATCTGCAAGCTCTTGTGGAGAAATCCCAGATCATCCAGATCTTGGAACGTGAGAAAGAAGGCTTGGAACAGTTCACTGCTACTGATGGATATGATTATGAAGGTGGAACCAGCAACGTTTTGAAGATGTTGGGTTACTACAGCATGGTAGGATTACTTAGAATCCATTGCCTTTTGGGGGATTATCATACTGGTTTGAAGTGTTTGGCTCCCATTGACATCAGTCAGCAGGGTGTCTACACCATAGTGATCGGAAGCCACATATCGACAATATATCATTATGGATTTGCCAATCTGATGTTGCGACGGTATACTGATGCGACACATGAGTTCAATAAGATGCTTCTCTATATACTGAAGTACAAGCAGTACCATCAGAAATCTCCACAATATGATCAGATACTCAAAAAGAATGAGCAGATGTATGCTTTATTGGCAATTTGTCTTTCTTTATGCCCCCAAACAAAGCTTATTGAAGAGAATGTGAACACTCAGTTGAAGGAGAAGTACAATGACAAAATGTTGAGGATGCAGAGATGTGATGATGAAGCATTTACCGTCTACGATGAGCTTTTCTCATATGCCTGCCCAAAATTCATTACCCCATCAGCTCCTGCTTTAGAGGAGCCCCTTGCAAACTACAATCAGGATGCCTATAGGCTGCAACTGAAATTATTTCTTTATGAAGTAAAGCAACAACAGTTACTCGCTGGAGTACGCAGTTTCTTGAAGTTGTACTCGACCATATCGCTCGGAAAGCTTGCTACATATATGGAAGTCGATGAACCCACGTTGAGAACCATCTTGATGACATACAAGCATAAGATGAATGCAGTTGATAGTGCTGGAAAGATCATCTCCAATGCAGATGTGGATTTCTTTATCAGTGAGGATATAGTACACGTTGTTGAGTCGAAGCCAACAAAGCAATATGGTGATTATTTTTTGCGTCAGATCTTAAAGTTCGAAGATGTGATTGGCGAGCTGGACAGAGTAAAACTGGACTGACCTTAACCAAGTGGAGGGAGATTCCCCAATGCTTTGCATGTCAATGGTTAATTTCTTATTTCGATTCTGCGACCCATTTAGCCATTCTCCCTCTCCAGAAGATTTTGATTTGAGTAGGGATGTTCTTTTCCCTATATTTTACCTTTCTGTTCGAGAAATGAAATTATTTTGACTGACCTAAATATATATATATATATATATATATATATATATATATATATATATATATATATATATATATATATATATATATATATATATATATATATATACGTACACGTATTCACGTATATCCATATACACATTTATACGTATATATAATATATATATATATATATATATATATATATATATATATATATATATATATATATATATATATATATATATATATATATATATATATATATATATATACGTACACGTATTCACGTATATCCATATACACATTTATACGTATATATAATATATATATATATATATATATATATATATATATATATATATATATATATATATATATATATATATATATATATATATATATATATATATATATATATACGTACACATATACAATATTTATATATATACATACACATACACATTTATACGTATATATAATATATATATATATATATATATATATATATATATATATATATATATATATATATATATATATTAATATATATATATATATATATTAATAAATTATAAATATAATTACAAATTAATATATATATATATATATATATATATATATATATATATATATATATATATATATATATATATATTTTTATATATATATATATATATGTATATATATATATATATATATATATATATATATATATATATATATATATATATATATATATATATATATATATATAAATATATATATATATATATATATTTATATATATATATATATATATATATATATATAAATATATATATATATATATATATATATATATATATATAATATATATATATATATATATATATATATATATATATATATCCTGGGGTTTATACATATTTTATATATAATTACAAATTAAAAATATATATATATATATAGGTTTATAAATATAATTACAAATTTTAATATATTATATATATATATATCCTGGGGTTTATAAATATAATTACAAATTAAATATATATATATATATATATATATATATATATATATATATATATATATATATATATCCTGGGGTTTATACATATTTTATATATAACTATACCACAAATTCTATACAGGCAATACAATAAAAAAATTCAAAAATTCTGGGAAGGGGAGCTACAAATTCAGTGCCCCTGGCTTGGTAATAAGGACTCTGAGAGGGTTGATCCTAGATAGAAAACATTGCCTTCTTTGTATCTGGAGTTTCTGTTTTCCTTTTCTGTTTTGTCCTTCTTTACGGTGTGGATCCTGTACGGGGGTGAGAATTCCTTCAGGGGGATAATTCTCCTGGGGACAAGGTATTTTCTCAGAGGTTATGTGGACACGAAAAATACGAAAGTTTTTGCTATAGATATTTTCCTTACTCAGAGGTGATATGGACATGGTAAGGATAGACTCTTCTGGGGTATAGAATGACTCAGGGGTAATATGGACGTGAAAAGTTCTATAGATGATGATCGAGGAGAATCGTCAGGAAAAGGGGGCATTGCTCGGAGGTTATATGGATATGGCAAGCATCCTTTTTCCTAGAATAATAGTTCAGAGGTAATATGGACGTGACTATTATTTTAGGGAGTTATGACAACTTTGGGGTTATCATAATGGGGTGACTACTCAGAGGTAATATGGACATGGTAGACACGATGTAGAATAACACTTTAGAGGTAATATGGACGTAAAATATTTTCTAAAGATTATGACAGCTTACAGCTATTATGGAGGAGGTGACTACTCGGAGGTAGAGAGTACATGGTAGACACATCTTAGGATAAAATTTCAGAAGCGAGGTCATAAAATATTTTTGAGAGATTCACGATGATTAATGGTTCATCGTGTCGGAAGCCTAGTCTGGATGGGCCCTCATGACTCCGTCTTGAGGTATGGAGAACGGAACGAGCCCTTGAGCGTTGCTCTGTGCTGGCGGAAGGTTGACTACTTCCATCGTCGCCTTTGGAACAAGGATGACGCCATGTTGTACCTCTGTGGCTGGAAAACTTCCAAACTAGAGAGTAACCATATTGGCCGTGATGGTCTTCGCCTCATAATCCAACGATATGACGTTGGCGTTAATGAGGCACTAAATTTGCCCCTTCAACACATAGCAGTCCTGTGTTGAGTGATGGACGTACTGGTGATAATGGCAGTACTTGGGATGGTCCACCCTTCCCACTTTATTAGGACACTTGGGTGCCGGGATGGACAGTTTGCCACTCTTCGTAAGCATCTCTAAGAGCTCCAGTGTATCCTCGTCATTGAAGGAGTAAGTCTCCCTCGGCCCCTGCACTTCTATAGACTTGGGGTTCACAGCTGCTGAACCTTTGGAGATGTTGACGGTCATGGCTTGCTTGCCTTTTCCATCTTTAGGTTTGTTGCTGGATGAGCGTCTTCCCTTGTCTTCGTGTGCAGAAAAGTGTAGCACTAGGAGCTCTGTATCCTGGGCTTTCCTTTGTGCAGCATCCGCCTCTGTAATGAAAGGCATCAACTCCGTACATGGAGCACTGTGCCACAATTTTATAGCGGGTATGATGTTCTTGCGGCAGGAGTCCATAAGCATGGGCTTGGGCATATCGGGTGGTAATCTGAGGGTTGCCTGACGGAAGCGCTCGAAGTATGCACGGACAGGCTCTTTTTCCCTCTGGACAATTTCCATGAGGGTCGACATGGTCATATCCATGCCTCCTTCGTAGAATCGGTCTTTGAACCGAGTCTTCAGGTCTTCAAATGACGAGATGCAGTCGTTCGAAAAGACTGTAGAACCACTCATAGGCTACCCCTGCAGGGCTCCTATGATGTTGGACATGAAGGCATCATTCTTTGGCAGGTGCCCCATTACTGAGGCAAAGTACCTCAAGTATTGTCGGAGAGACCCCTTCCCTTCATAAGGTGTAAGCGTCTGCAGATTGTATTTGGAAGGATAGACGACGTTGTCCCACTCGGCAGGATATGGCTGTCGGATCCCCATCTTTTGGAGCGTTGCTTGCTTCTTCTTGGCATCATGACGAGCATACAGCTCCTTGATGGCCTGCTATATCTCGACCGGCATTGCGGAGCCTGTAGCCGATGGAGTAGACGAGGATGGTCCTGCCTGATTGGCAGTAGGCAACCTGCTGGATTCATCATTGGTTGGCAAATCACGCACATGTGTAAAGGCAGCGGGGGCCATACTACTCTTGAGGTCGATTATGACCGAGGACAGGGCCTTCATGGTGTCCGTCAGCATATCTAACTTTGCCTCGAGGACTTTGATATGTCTGAGGGCTTCGATGTTGTCTTTCTCATCGCCATCGGCCATGAATACAGACCGAGTGTGAGGATGACTCGAGGGAGCCGTGGTTCCTTTACTTTCGGCTCAGATGCCTGAGTCTCGCTACCCTGAGGATATACCGTAAGATTGTGATCTTCTTTAGACTCAGTATGGTTGCTACCTCCGGTCTGGTGACTGGCTGCGCCAATGGAGACATCCGTGTCATATTGTGCCTCGTCAGATTGGAACATAGGGTTGTCGTGCATGGTAGGAGGATGGCTACCCCCAGTTTTTGACAAGGCACCCATTACGGATTTGGAATGAGTGCCGTAGAACACACCCGCATCGGGTACCTTAGCTTTACCATTCTCTGACCTCCTCTTTGGTTTAGCAACCGATATGGAAGGATTCTGGAAGGGCTTCTTGAAAGTTCTAGAACCGCGTAGCATGTGGCGATATTGGGCTCAACTTTTCTATGGCTCACCGACCCCCTGTTAGGCCTCTGGCGTGGTCGGCGTGGAGTAGAGTCTCTGGAAGACGGAATGCCTGCTTGGTGATGGCGCAGCCGTCTACTGACAACGGCAGTTGATAGTAATCTGGGTGCAAGAGTGCCTTGATTTAGGCACGTCTTGCGCCATCGATTCTTCTTTTGCTTGGAAGAGGGTTGGATCTTCTATCGTAATACTCCTATTATACATGCAGGAAAGCTGCATGTAAGCACGGTCAGAGTGGGTCTGGCGAGAAAGCCTCATGTCGCTCCTGCGGGAATGCTGCTCGCGAGTCTTGCTCTCCATGGGACGTACCCCCTGGCTTGACTTACGCATAGGAGTACCCCAGTGGAAGGGTGATTCGACTGGTTGAGGCATCAAAGCGCGAGAGCCAGTCTTGTATAGCTTTCCGTCGGCTGCACGTGTAACTATCAATACGGGCCTCTGGTCTGCCGCTGGTGTCGTACGCTTGTTGTACGAAGCGCGAGCCACCTGGGATCTCTTCCTACTACCCCCAGCGGGCGAGTAGTATTCAGAGTCCGCCGAAGGTTTACCGGAAGGAAAAGCGATTCTATCGAAGACATATCTTCTTACCGACAATACTCCCATCGTAAGGGGTTGGACCGGTGTGTGCTTCCTTCGACATCGTTCCTTCGTCAGATCAACTATGGAACCACCATCTTCCTTGCCATGCTTTGCCGAAACAGAAATTGGGCAAAGGGATAAGGCTGTAGCAGCCGGAATCTTCTCTATGGCCTTGACATTGAGGGGTCCTGAGACGCAGTTTCCGCCATCATGCTACTGGCTGCAGCCGCCTTAGGCCTCCAGATACGTCGAGTGTTCTTCAATTGTACGAACTGCTTCGAAGTTTTCGACTTTTCATCAGAGAGGAGATCTTCAAAAGCCTGTTGGTCGAAGCGTACGACCAGCATGTCTTGAGAATCTCCCAGCAAGTTGTCATTAGATTGCATCACCGCCTTCTCATTGGAGGAGAAGGTAGTCCCCAGCAGAGTCCCCTTTTTATTCGACGTAACAAAAGGTTTAACGAACTTTTTGCTTTATTGAACATATAATGTATCTGTATACAAATAAGGAAGTCCTAAACAGGATATTCTAAGTACAGGGAGAAGATGTTTCTTGGAAAGTGTGACGGTAGAGATCGAGCGCTGAACTATCTCCTTTACTCTGTTGACGATCTAACGACGAATAAACCTTGCTATGGCTCTCTGGCGCCTTTGACGGGACTCTGGGGTCACCAATTAAGAGGCTGTCTGGATGAGAAGATTCCTTGAAGATGGTTGCTTGGTTGGTTCTTTGGTTGATAGGTGGATGAGGGTGGTCGACTCTTCGTGGATAGAGATCGCTGCTCCTTTAAAGATTGTCGATTGTCAATGTTCCCTCTCTCTTTTTCTCTTCTCTTCTTGGTGGAAGAAGAACTTCTTCTATTTATAGAGAACCGAGCACATATGCGATGTGCATTAGGGTTCCTGAGATATGAAAGAATCTACCGTTATTGCATGGTACGGGCTTCTGCGGTGTTGACACGTGGCTAACATCGAGATTCTCCTCAAACGAGATCTCTGGTGGTTATAAACATAACTGAAGGAGGTGACACGTGGCACGTGCCGATTTGCTTGCTCAGATACAGCCGAGTAAATCTTAGGATTTTATCCTAGATTTGGAGTCTAATTGATCCTCGTCTAAGATTTAAATCAATCTGATATGATATCAATCATGCTTTAATACCAATCTTCTCTGCAAAAGGTGGTTTAAACAAACCAATTGGGGTGGACCCATGCTTCATGTCCCTCTGGTGAGGACTAAGTGCTGCTGTGCTTCTTGGACGATGAGTAGACCGTGCTTCTGGAGACGACGGAACCTCTGTGCTTTCAGACGACGAGTGGAATTGGCTTCGAATGACGACGAGACTTCTGTGCATATAGAGCAACTTATGAAATAGCGTTTCGGGCTACCGGAGTCACTGTGCTGTAGGTGACAAGTAGGCTTGTGCTTCAGGTTGGCAATGTTACTGTGCTTTTGGAGCGACAAGTTGACTTGCATTGGTTGCGATAGGAGTTTCCAAGTCTCTTATAGAGAAGTGATTTAAGCTTCTGATCCGGAGCAGACGACTGTGCCGTGGGAATGGAGGTGGTGTGAGCATATCACCATCCTACGCCTCACGTGG
Source organism: Iris pallida (assembly GCA_029216955.1). Lineage (NCBI taxonomy): Eukaryota > Viridiplantae > Streptophyta > Magnoliopsida > Asparagales > Iridaceae > Iris > Iris pallida. The sequence goes on from JANAVB010004398.1 coordinate 9,212,430, forward strand.
ATGCAGGTAAGTAGTTGCACCTCTGAACATTGAAGGCGTTGGCTGCGAAGGGAAGGGTATAACACCCGTGTGCGTCTGAGATTGGCGCAGGCAAGTAACTGTGGCTCTGGAGTGAAGACACTGGCTTCTGAAGTAAAAGAAGGGGAGGAAGGCCTACCACCATCTTGTTTCAAAGGTTGGCGCATGCAGGTGACTGCGCCTCTGGCTTGAAGGCTCTGGCTTTTTCAAAGTGCTGAGTTACTGATATGTTTCTGAGAGGCTACGTCCACAAGAAAATCATAACATGCTTTGGTGAAGATCAATCCTCCAGTTGTGTATCGAGAAGAAGGAAGGCTGTGCTTCAATAAAGACAGCATCCCTTATAGATCCCTCTAGGCTTCTGTCGAATCCGTACTAGATCCTTTGTAGAATATCAGAATTAGTCCCTTATGTATAATCCTGATGTGTCTATACTAGACTTTGGTAGACATGACAATAAAGGGACTTCTCTCCATGTCTTCTATTTTGTCTTTTTAGTACTGAGCCTAAGACTTTTGCATATTCTACGCTTTAGCGATGGGATGTCTTCAGCTGATATTTTTCATGCTTCTACAGCCCTTCTTACCAGCATCTTCGTTGGAGCTCTACAGGGGGTGGCTTATGAATGGCTCTGCAGTTTGTCCGACAACTGCATTAAATCATTTGAAGACCTGAAGAACACGTTCCTGGAACGGTTCTACGAAGGAGGGCTGGACATGACGATGTCTACTCTCATGGACATCGTTCAGAAAGAAAAGAAGCCTGTACAAGCGTACATTGAATGCTTTCGCCAGGCTTCCCTAAGGCTACCTCCAAGCTTGCCTGAGCCCATGCTCATGGATTCATGCCGCAAGAATATGCTTCCTGCCATCAAACTGTGGCACAGTGCTTCCTGCACCAAGTGGACAACCTTCATTACTAAAGTAGACGTAGCTCAGAAGAAGGCACAGGATGCACAATTCCTGGGTCTGAACTTCCCCTTTATTGAAGATAAAGGAAAACGAGTAAGAGACGGTAAAGGTAAGCAAACTATGGCCGTCATTATTACAAAGGGTCCACCACTAGAATTATTCGAGATGCTGACCAAGGACGGCAGGCTGCAGCTTCCACCTCCCAAGCGTCCTGACGAAGTGGAAAAGGTAGATAATCATAAGTACTGCCATTACCACCAGTACATCCACCACTCAATACGCGACTGCTACGTGTTGAAAAGACAGATTCAACGTCTTATCGACGCCAAAGTCATCTCCTTCGATTATAAGAAAAAGACTGTAACGGCCAACATGGTCACGATACAGTTCGGGAGCTTCCTGATAGCCGAGACTCAAGACGGCGTCGCCCCTATCCCAAAGGCAATGATGGAAGTCGTCAACCTTTCGCCCGCCAGGGATAATGCCTAGGGCCTTATCCGTTTTACAACCCCATAAGGTAAAGTGATGTGGGTTCATCCAGATGTCACTCCTGACATGATTGTGCCAGCAGTGCGCCCGACTAAAGGAAGGAAGGTCAGGACATGTCGTATGGTCTCCTCCTCGGCAGAAGACACCCGGGTGACCACTCGTTTGGCTCTCCAGCGAGAGGAAAACTAGGCTTCTGAAGAAGAGACGCCCCCACCGACGACCCATTCTACTCCCGATACAGCACAAGCCGGACCTTCTCAGCCTCCTGCCGCAGATAAGCAGAAATAGAAGGAGGTCTGCTTCGATAAGTCTCTACGAAAGGACTCGACAGTAGGCCCAATCAAGCCCTACAACTTCGATATACTGGCGCAGCTGGCCAATACGTTGGCTCGCTTATCACTCTTCGAGCTTCTCCGGCTCTCCAAAGCAACTCGGGACGCCCTCAACGAGGCACTACAGAATACAAAGGCTTACCTCGCACAGGTGAAGCAGCCCAATGAAGACCCTGTGACATGTCCACATTGCTATAGTGTGGTCGAGGTGATTCCTAACATCACCTTCATGCAGCACGATATGCTGCTAAAGAACAACCGGCACAACCGACCCCTGTACTACAAAGGATATGTGGGTGCCATCAAGGTCGATCGTATTCACATCAAACCTGGCTCATTGCTCAGCATCATCCTTCAAAGTCTGCTCCAAACGCTAGGGAACCCGATGTACTGTCTCACGGCATCGAACACCACCATCAGCGGATTCAACGCAGAAAAGAGTGAGCCTCTGGGCAAAATCTGATTGAAGTGCCAACTAGATGATCTCCATACTGAGGTTACCTGTTACGTCATTGATGTGGACATAAACTCTAACATGTTTCTTGGACGGCCATGGATCCATAAGTACATGATCATCCCCTCTACCCTTCACCAGTGTATGAAGTACGTAGCTACTGATGCGACCATCAAGACGGAGTTTGCTGACGTCGACCCGTTCTAAGGTCTCGAAGCATATTGTATGGATGCCGATTTGTACAAACCACTCCCCTGGGATGACGAGTCCAACGATGTCGATGATGAAGTAGAAGCTGCAGCTATCACGAGAGGACCCATGAGGGTTCGACTGAAAGGGAAGCCACATAAGACTCCAGCCCCTGGTCATCAAACTCCGGGGCAAGGCTCCAGCATGGCCGCCTCTGATGGCATCAAGCCAGAAGCCCCTGCAAATCAAGCTCTCCCGAAAGGCCCCGACACCCGTTTCAAAGCCGTATGATACTCTGGTTGTGCCACGCGTAGTAATCAAGATGAAGCAAAAGCCTCCTCCACCACCTTCTATAGCAGCTCTTGCCCACGAGGAATTACAAGAAGATGTTTGTGCCAATACCGAGGCACAATCTTTAGATGATGTAATCCCTCGGGATAAAATTTTATATTTTATTAATAGAAAGTTGTCTTCGAATTACTCATGTGCGTATTGGAACACGAAGTACTTCTCAGACAATGCTCTATGTACTCTACAAACGCAAGTGACAACTGCCAACCTTGTAAACCGATTTGTCCCTTCCAAAGGCTCCTACTTCCTAGTCCTGCTAAGGAACTCGGATGAGCAACCTATCGTCTTCGGTCGACTGGAACATCCGCAACGGCTAGCCCCAGGAGAACCGGAACCCGACGATGGCAAGATGTAGCTCTACCGCTATGCTACTCAAGCCAAATATCTCATCCAGAAGATGGGATACGACTTGAACAACAACAACGGGATGAACTACGACAAAGGTCAGCGGCTTCCTTTTCCAGTTCGTACTCCAAAGGGGAAGCCTCAGAACTACTACAAACGTACTCGCCGAGGGTTGGGGTATATTACTCCCATAACCACTTCAGATATTTCAGAACCGGAGGCTCCACTACACTCGCATTCTTTCGAATCTTCAACCTGGGATTTTGATACCAGTATAGGCCGGGACCTCCAGAAGGTAATATCCGTTAACATGGTTTTCATAGACGATCCCGCAGAGGAAGAAGACCAGGCATTCGATTTCTTCGAAGAGGAGCCCTGGGCTCAACGCCTTGGCTCTCAGTGGGATTGTCGTTTCGAACAGCAAGAGCCTCCCACCGAGGACGAAGTCATCCAGATCGACTTAGGGGATGAAAATTTCCCTAAACCCATCTTTGTCAGCAAAAGCCTGACAGAAGACGACAAAGATTCTCTGGTACAACTGATCCGGGAGTATATAGACGTCTTTGCCTGGAGCTATAAAAATATGCTAGGTTTGGACCCACAAGTCGCCATGTATCGGCTCAATATTCTACCTGACGCCAAACCTATCAAACAGCAGTAGCGTCGCTTCCGTCCCAATATTATGGATGACATCGAAGAAGAAGTCGATAAAATCCTTGAGAGTGGCTTCATCTGCGAAGAACAGCACCCTGACTGGGTGGCCAATATTGTGCCGATTACCAAGAAGAACGAAAAGATTAGAGTCTGCATAGACTTCCAGATCTTAACTCGGCCTGTCCAAAAGGTAAATTTTCTCTCCCAATCACAAACGTAATGATCGACAACACTTGTGGCTTTGAGTGTACGTTCTTCATGGATGGCTTCTCAGGCTACAACCAAATTAAGATGTTCCCCGAAGACGAAAAGCATACTTCATTCTGGACTCCGAAAGGGATATATTATTATACAGTTATGCCCTTCAGATTGAAGAATGTGGGCACAACCTACCAGCGGGCTATGATTACCATATTCTGCAAACATCTTCAGAAGACAGTGGAGTGTTACGTCGATGACATTGCCGTCAAGAGCAAAGTCAAGTCCAGCCACTTGGACGACTTACGAATAGTGTTCGAAATAGTATGGGCGCACCAACTAAAGATGAATCCAGCCAAGTCCTTTCTAGGCGTCTCCAGCGGCAAGTTCTTAGGCTTCATCGTCACGGCGAAGGAAATCCATATTGACTCAAAAAAGACGAATGCAATCCTAGATATGGCTCCCCCGAAGAATCTTAGAGAACTTTGAGGCCTGTAAGGATGTCTAGCATGCATCAGAAGATTCATAGCAAACCTCTTTGGTCGATGCCAGCCCTTCACCAAACTGATGAAGAAGGGGGTCTCCTTTGTATGGACCGAAGAGTGCTAGCAAGCATTCGACGACATCAAGAAGTATCTTACTAGTCCCCATGTTCTGGTAGCTCCAGTAATAGGAAGACCTTTTTCTACTCTACGTCCGAGCCATGGATCACTCTCTCAGGGCATTACTGGCCCAGAAGAGCAATAAAAGACACGAGAAGGCATCTATTACCTCAGCAGAACCATGATTGTAGCCAAGCATCGGTACAATCCTGTCGAGAAAGAGTATCTTGCTTTACTCTTCGCCATTCAGAAAACACGTCACTATGTGACCGGACAGACAATCCACGTCATCTCTCAAATCAACCCCCTCAGGGTCCTAATGACCAAGCCAGGGGCTTTGAACTCGAGGTTAGCCACCTGGGCCATACTCTTAACTCCTTATGATATGGTGTTCGTCCCTCAGAAGGCAGTTAAAGGCCAAGCATTGGCCGATTTACTAGCAGCATACCCTGTGCCAGAGACGTCAAAGCTCTACGACGACATCCCCGATGAAGTCTTAGAATCTAAAGCTATCTCAGACAACCCCGTATGGCAACTGTTCTTTGATGGTGCTTCAAGGACAGGACCCAAGGGTGAGATTGTAGCGGGAGTGGGGGTTGTCCTAATTACCCCCGACGGCCTGATCATCCATCGTACCTACTCCCTCATAGAGTCATGTACCAATAACGTTGCTGAGTACAACACCCTCATCATCGGTCTACAACTCGCTAAACAGTTGGTAGTTGACTATATCGAAGCCTATGGTGACTCAAAGCTGATCATTAGCCAAGTTCGAAGGCAATATGAGGTCCGTCATGAGGACCTAATCCCCTACCATCAGGCGGCCATCGACATCATCTCCATGTTCACAGGTTTCTTTATAGAATATGTGCCATGTTTACAAAAGTTGGAGGCCGACGCCCTCGCCGGTCTCGTCGCCTCTCTCACAGCTCCTAGAAGATCCCAATATACCGTTACGGTGATGGGGCGAGAACTCATATGTTCGAAGAATGTTCTACACACATGCCAAAGTTACTCAGTCCAAGCGGAGGCTAATGTAGAAATATGGGATTGGCGTTTCCCGTTCATTGACTACACGGTCTATGGGATTCTACCCGAAGACTGAAAGGAGGCGGCTTCCTTCAGGAGACGTTCTCTCCGATTCTTCTATGACACAGCTACCAAAATATTGTACCTTCATTCTTACGACGGACTCCTCCTCAGGTGCCTATTCCAGACAGAGGCGCAGGAAGCACTCCGAGAGGCACACGATGGGACCTGTGGAGCTTATCCACCCGAGCCCAAGTTGTAAGACCAACTACGCCGCATGGGTTGTTCCTGGCCCACTATGATGGCGGATGCTGTAGAATATGCGAAGAAATGTCGGGCATGTCAGTTGCATGTAGACTTCATTCATCGACCTTCGGAGCATCTACACCCTACTGTGGCCTCCTGGCCATTTGGAGCATGGGGAATGGATATCATTGTGCCAATCAGCCCACCTTTCTTCAAAGGACATTGGTTTATCCTTGCTATCACATACTACTTCTCCAAGTAGGCGGAAGCAGTGTCATTGGCAGAAGTAAAAGCCTTGAACGTGATCAGCTTCATCAAGCACCACGTCATCTACCGGTTTGGGGTCCCCAGAAGAATTGTCCATGACAATGGCCCCCAGTTCGTAAGCCATGCCTTCCAACGGTTCTGTGACAAGAACCGAATACAGAGCGTGGCATCAACAGCCTATAACCCGGCGGCTAATGGGTTGGCCGAAGCATTCAACAAAATTATCGTCAAACTGCTCAAGAAAGTCGTGTCCTCTAATAAACGCGACGGCGACTGGAACAAAAAGTTGGGCGAATGCCTATGAGCATACCGTACGATCGTACAGACACCAACAGACAACACACTATTTTTCCTGGTTTACGGAAGTGAAGCGGTGCTCCCCTTGGAGATTCAAATCTCGTCTTTACGGGTAGCTATCACCAATCAGTCGACTGACGAAGATAAGCAGCGCAGACGGTTACAAGAGTTGGAAGCATTGGATAGAAAATACTTGCTAGCACAGCAAAGAATCGAGCTTTACCAAGCTCATATTTCTGGGACCTTCAACAAAAGAGTCCAGGAAAGATCATACCAAGTGGGCGACCTCGTCTTAGCAGTGCGCAGGTCGATGGTGATGACTCACAAGATGGCTAGGAAGTTCGAGCCCAAGTGGGAAGGACCGTTCGTCATAGAAATGGTATACTCCAACGGTGCTTATTGACTAGCCAAATCCAATGGTGACTTGCTAATGATGCCCATCAACGGCAAGTTCCTAAAGAAGTATTATGCCTGAAGATGAAATCGGCATAGGCTCCCGCATCCCCTAAGAGTGCCTATGGGTTCTGGTAAGGGGATTCTATTCTTCTATATCTTCCCTCCAGTAGATAAAGCACTTCACGTCCATATTACCTCTGGGTTGCTCCTCTATACCCCGATGTGGCGGCTACCACGTCCATATTACCTCTGAATAGTCGTTCTCTCCATATTTATCCTATAATTATCATGGATGTCTAGAAAACAGTTCACGTTCATACTACATCTGAATTGTTGTTCTACATCCCAACGAAGATAAGGCCTACCATGTTCATATTACCTCTGGTTAGGTGTGTCCTCTATAATGACCCCTCCTTATGTTGAAGAAAAAAGTGAGGGAACAGAAGAGTTTTTATGCAGAGACAAGAATCTAAAACATCACCAAGCACGTATGCTCATGCCACATGTCATGCTTCTATTCAAAGTATCCTGAGCTTAACTCAAGTTCAGAATACTTTGAAGGGGGTCTTGTAGAAGCATGAAAAATCTTAGCTGATAACATTCCTCCACCACAGCGCAGATGATACAAAGGCACAGATCGGGTATTAAAAAGACAACAGAAGATACAGAAAAAAAGTTCTGATTTTATTATGCCTACAAAGATCTAGTACAGATTCATCAAGGCTATACGTAAAGGACTAATCCTACTTCTTCTATAAGGATCGATGATAGGTTTAGCAGACCCTAGAGGAGTCTATAATAGACTTTTCATCAAAGTACAGACGTCTTTCTTTTTGGTACACATATGAGAAGATTGATCTCTATCAAGGCGCATTCTGACTTTCTTGTACGCGCAAACCTTCAAACGCGCGTCAATTGCTCGGCCAAAGCAAGCAACTTCCTGAAGCAGCGATTGGTCCGAGCTCCCTGAAGGTGCAGAAGCCCCGCAGCCCTCAATGAGTAGGGCAGAGCACGGCTGGCTGCTCATCGGATGAGCAACCAATCCTAACCCCGTAGCTTGGACCTCCAAGATCCCCAAGACGTCGCCTAGTCAAACTCCTTAGGAAGGATACTTGGATACTTCTTAAGATCGGTGACGACTCCTTCTACAAAAAGTTCTTGTACAAGAACAGGGCCCCTACAAATGAGAGAAGCCCCAGCCAACAGCCAACTTATGTAAGGCCAAAGTACGTTTGAAGCTAAGTCTAGATCAAACATGGTGGTGAAGGATGCCAGAAAGAAGATAGTGACTCTTCAGAGGAATACTTCCCCTTTTATAGGACTGTGAGTGGTCCAAACTATAGGCCACTTGGCCGACGGTCAAAATTCTCTCATTAATGGGATGAGCCTAGGACTCGGCACAATCAGTCTCCTTTAATAGGCCCATTCAAGTGAGTCTCCAAACTGTTCAAATGCTCCTTGGAATTTTCCAATTAACGATGGCAATTAAGAAGGAGTCTGCATTCAGGGGTAGTCATTTACTTCTCCTGAATAGACGACTTAAAAGCCAAGCTATCTCCAACCGGAGACGCAGGCACCCCACTGTGTTCCTTTGCTTCCAAGGAGTAGACAATACATCCCCCTCTCGGAAGCGCAGACAACTGCTTCGATCCAAGTACCCGGGCCGTTCAATGACCCATTTTTCTCAGCAAAGACTTGGGAGACACCGTTTGCCTCCAGCACAAGCCCGACTGCTACTCTAAAGTACAGTAAAATGGTGTATCTGAAGACGCAGATTACTCGTATCCCTAAAGCACAGTGACTTTACCTGAAATACAACATACTCGTTGCCCCTAAAAGCACAGAGGCCCCATTATCTTCAAAACATAGTCCACTTGTCGCCCTAAAGCATAGCTGCTACGTCGTCTCCAGAAGTACAGTCTTATTATCGCCCCAGAAGCGCAGCCAGCCTTGCCTAAAGCAAAAGCGGTATGGTCCCACCCAATCGGTTTGCTTAAATCGCATCTCTCAGAGATAGGATTGGGATTGACTAAGTTGATAAATACAGACTGATTTAAATCTCGGACAAAGATTACACAGAATCCAAATCTGAGATAAAATCCCAGGATTTGCTCGGCTACATCCAAATAAGCAAATCGGCACACGCCACGTGTCACCTCCTTCGGTTATTTTGATAACCACCAAAGATCTCGTTTGAGGGGAATCTCAACATCCGCCACGTGTCAGTGCCACAGAAGCCCGCACCGTACAAGGATGGCAGATTCCTTCATATCTCAAAACCCTAATATCTATCGCATATATGCCCCCTCTCCCCTATAAATAGGAGAGGTTTTCCCTCCAACAACATGATCGATAAGGAGAAGAAGTCCACAGAATTATCAAAATCTTCAACTTCGGCGTCCTCCTGATCGACAATCCTAGAGTTCCATCAAAGGCATCAGAAAGTTTGAGCAAGTCTCATATCATCATCGGATCGTCAACGGAGTAAAGGACCCGCGGTAGTGCTCGATCTCCACTGTTACACTTTCCCAGAAACTTCTGTACTTTGATTTCTTCGCATAAGAATCGATTGTACTCTTTTTTATGTTCAAAATACAAAAATTTCGTTCAACTTTTGTCATGTCGAACAACTGGTTTTCTAGATTTATTTGTTTCGCATGTATCGAGGATCGTACGAGAAGTCTCGTGTGATACTCCAATTTTTAAGAAAATTACTTAATGACATGCAACTTAATATATTCCTATGTTTACTGAGAATCGTGTCCATCCTCATATTTTTTGAGACTTGTAGATACTCATTAGCATTACCATGGACCCGTATAGGTCCCGTACATAGAATGGAGTAGTATTGAATTATCCATGATGGAACTTTTTCATCAGTCTGGCATACCGGAGAGCAGGCTGCTCAGTCAACAAAGTTGACCGGCCAACCCTGAAGAACAGATGGCAACTCTAGAGGGGGGTGAATAGAGTTTATAGCGATAATAGCCAATTAAAAATTTAAACTCTTTCACAAGTAAAACTAATCAGAGTAAATGCGAAAATAAATAAGGAGCAAGAAAGTATACGCAAATACAGCCGATTTTAACCTGGTTTCTCTCGTGGAGGACTAGTCCAGGCCTGAGAACTCTAGCTCAGGATTAAATCCACTATTTGTGAAATAGTAGTTACACCCCGTGCCTTTTCTTCAGAAGAGCACGTCAACTTCTTACAAAGATCGCAGTGGCGATGCTTGGAATTTTCCAAGCGACTTCTTAAACTCTTGTACAAATTCCTAACTGAAAAATGCTGAGAACTTAGGCTTAGGGAGCTTGTGGCTAGTAGATGAAGAAGGGTATGGCTTGTATTGATATTTAGAGAGAAGAGAAAAGAAGATTGGATGAATGAAAATGAGAGAATTCATGGCCTATTTATAGGATACTAGTAGGCAGAATTCGGCCAGAATTCTGATAGAAATTTTCAAATATTTGGCCGTTGGACAACTAGCAACCAGCCAACCCTAAAAATTAGGGTGTTGATTTTTAGGGGACAGAGTTCGGCCCGAACTCTGTGTGGAGGCAGAGTTCGGCCCGAACTCTGTCTCCAGAGCACATAATAGGTCTTAAGGTCCAATGGGCTTATTTGGATGTGTGGAGCTTATGGATTTTGGGTAGGTTATAGGTTAAGTCTCAAGAGCTCAGCACAACTCAGCTTACATCAGTCTAGACTCAATAAATTTATAAAATACAGACTCAAAGATGACTTGCATTGCAAAACTGAGCTGTCATCTGACTTGAGCTGGATGTAGTCGTCGTGTGTCGTATTGAATTATTACAAGTATTATTTAGTCAATGTTATCAATATTCGGTTGGCTGTGACTTTGTGTCAACAATCTCCCCTATATTGATAATTGACAAAATAATAATTGTATATTCAATATTCATACCTGGACACATTTAAAAACATAGCTCCCCCATAATCAGTGCCGAGCTTAAAAAATAGCTCCCCCGTAATCAATGCTTTGAGTCTTTGTTGGCCTCATAAGAACATTCTTCCAAAGCACATATACATAGACAAAAAGAATATAGAATATACATATCTCCCCCTTTTGACATTTAGCAATTTAAGATAAACAATTAATAACTGGCAAACACACCAAAAGATAAGAGAAGAAACTGCATATAACGACCAAATGTTTCAAGAGTTATAATAGAAGAAATGGCAGATAAACTGATAGTACTACCAAAGTCTCAAGAGTCACAACTCATAATAAGTCTAATACAAACCAAGTACATAAAAGTAACTAAAATTCAAAGCGCATAAAGAAACATAAGCTATGATCCTCAGTAGTAGCAGCAAATAGCAGTCCATATCCATCATCGAGCTCGTGAAGGGCCAGCGTCGTCTGATGGATCAGTAAAGGAATGACGAGGGTCTACGAAGGCTGCATTTGGATCCAAGTAGCGAATGAACCAAGGGTCATCGATACGATAGCTCTTACGACCGGGGTCCCGTTCCATAGGGATAGGCATGGAAGGATGGCGAGACATGGAGTACCGAATGTCGTACAGTAAGTTGCTGATAGCACTAATCTGCAATGTAGTCCGGTAATCTAGCTGAGTCCAGCGATCATCCTCCAAGGTGAAGCGATCGCGGAGCATGGTCTGAAGAGACTCGAGAGTGGCAGGAGGAGGAGGAGGATCCTATCCCAAAGGAGGGGCATCGGGCTCATCATCAGAATGCTCAGACATAACTGGTGAGCCAACGGCCGCCTGAAACCTCCTTGCCTTGGAGAGGAAGGCAGGGGCAGGTAAGAATGGACACTCATCAAGGGGTACATGAAACGCACGAAAGATCATAGGAAGGTATAATGCATAAACCAAAGATCTTGGTTTCTTCCTACAGTTAATCATCCAGTCCATCATGGTACGTAAAAGATTAAAGGAAACATAAAAGTGGAGATGATATAATGTCGAGATTTCAAAATAAGTGACTTCATCGGTGGAATCCGCTTTGGGTAGAATGGTGTTGAAAATGATCCGATGAAGTTCATAGAAATAGGGATTGAGATATTTGGCCAAAATCTTACGAGGACGTGTGTTCGGGGTACACAGGTCGTCCTTGAAGCTTTCAAGTGAAGACCCATCGGGAAATTGAAATGATCGAGCTTCAACAAGCTTTTTCTATGGGTTAGGCTCTTGGAGTTCAAGATATTCGGCCAATTCAAAATCGTCAAAAGAGATATCAATCCCCGCAACCCGTGAATAAATATGTGTATCATCATGGGTGAGGTTGCAGTAGAACATTTGAATAGCACTACGATAAATGATCGAATTTGTGGTAACAAGTTCATCAAGACAAAGGTCATAAAAAAATGCATCATATTGTGAGAATATAGTAAAGTTGATAGGGTGTCCCGTAAACACCGAACGTGTCCGAAAATTACTAAACCAATCGTTTGATGCATCGAGTGATACAAATATTCGGTCGTCAAAAGTGTTTGGGTCATGTGGACGTGGAGGATTGAACAACGGATGGATAGGTGGTTGTTGTTCAATGGCCGGTGCAACGGGCGGATTAATACGAGGAGGAGCATTCGATGAGGATGCTCCCTCGGTCCGAAGTCTCTTCTCGCGATTGAACAAATGTGGAGCCATGATACAATAAAGATAATGAAGGAAATTGGATATAGAAAAGTATAGAATTATACCTCAAACTAGTGATGAACAATGAAGGAGAATTGAAAGAGAGGCCTTCTCCTTGAGTTTGGGGAAGAGATGAGCTCTAGAAAGAAATTAGGGTTAGGGTTTTGAGAAAAAGAGTTTGGAGAAGTGGAAAAAGGTAGCAATGAAGAGGAAGAAGAAGAGGATCCCAAATATAAGAGAAGAGTTTCAATTGGTCGGAATCAATAATGGCCATTGGATCTAAAATATGATCAACGGCTGAGGCTGTTCCCGGTTCTGGGACAGCCAGACTAAATTCGGCCCAAACTTTGGTAAGGACAGAGTTCGGCCCGAATTTCGGATTCTGGTGACAGAAATGGAATCAGGCAGAAAATTGGTTAAGTAAGAAAGACCGAAAATAAAAAGGAGTATAAATACAAGAAAAGATCCAAGTGATAAACAAAGAATGACAGAGAGTGAAATTGAAGCAGCAAAGTGAAGTTGAAAAATTTATATGTCAGCTAGTAATAAATAAAAATGAACCGTCTAATAAACAAGGAATTATATCATAATTCAATATTTTGAAGCTGCCATGGGTTAGCTGCAGGGGCCGGATCCCAGCTAGCGGTAGTCCTGAGGACTAGTGCACCGTGTCGCTTAGACTTTTACGCCTTGTTGTCAGAAGGGCCCTTTCGGCTTGTACCCATAGCAAGTTTATCATAATAGAATCACGACATACTCGATATTTATGCAGGTTTATTTTAATTTATAACAGCTTCATCAAAAATTCCAAGTTCACGACAAAGAAAATTGAAGCGCTCTTCGGATAATGGTTTTGTAAAGAAATCTGCTAACTGATGATTAGTGTCAATAAATTCTAAGTTAATTGTGCCATTTTACTGATGATCACGCAAAAAGTGGTGACGTATTTCAATGTGCTTCGTGCGTGAGTGACAAATGGGGTTCTTAGTGAGATTTATAGCACTAGTGTTGTCACAAAAGATTGGAATGTGCATAAAAGATAAATTGTAGTCTTCAAGGGTTTGCTTCATCCACAGAATTTGTGCACAACAACGCCCAACTGTGATGTATTCAGCTTCTGTTGTGGATAGTGCGACAGAATTCTGCTTCTTGTTAAACCAAGAGACTAAAGCCTTTCTTAATAAATGACACGTACCGCTCGTACTTTTACGGTCGACCTTGCATCCAGCAAAATCAGCATCAGAGTAACCAATGAGGTCAAATGATGTTGACTTGGGATACCATAGGCCCACTGTAACCGTACCTTTAAGGTAACGAAAGATACGCTTAACAGCAGTCATGTGTGATTCCTTAGGATTTGCTTGATATCTAGCACACAGACAAATGCTAAACATAATATCAGGGCGACTAGCAGTTAAATAGAGTAGACTGCCTATCATACCTCGATACTTACATTGGTCCACGGGTTTGTCGCTATTATCTGGTTCAAGTTTGGTTGAAGTAGCCATTGGAGTGCTGATTAGTTTGACGTTGTCAAGATCGAATTTCTTCAGCATGTCCTTTGTATACTTCGACTAACAGATGAAGGTTCCATTTGACATTTGTTTGACTTGCAGCCCAAGAAAGTAGTTGAGCTCTCCCATCAAGCTCATCTGAAACTCGGTCTGCATACACTTGGCAAAATCTTGACAAAGGGTTTTATCAGTAGAACCAAATATAATATCATCTACGTATATTTGTACTAAAAGAATAGTGTCTTTGAAAGATTTTATAAAAAGTATGGTGTCAATTTTTTCTTTTGAAAAACCTTTCTCAAGCAAGAAATTGCTTAGCCGTTCATACCAAGCTCTAGGGGCTTGTTTGAGGCCATACAGCGCTTTCTTTAGCTTGAACAGTGGTCGGGAAATTTGTGATTTTCAAAGCCAGGAGGTTGTTTCACATAAACTTTCTCCTTAATAAATCCATTCAAGAAAGCACTTTTAACATCCATTTGAAATAATTTAAAATTTTGAAAATTTGCAAATGCACAAAGCATCCGAATGGATTCCAATCTAGCAACAGGAGCATACGTCTCATCGTAGTCGATACCTTCCTCTTGGTTGTATCATTGGGCTACTAGACGAGCTTTGTTGTGTGTGACTGAACCATCTTTATTTACTTTGTTTCTAAAAACCCATTTAGTGCCAATGATCGAGTGATTGGCCGGTCTAGGAACGAGTTCCCAAACTTGGGTCCTCTCGAATTGGTTGAGTTCCTCTTGCATAGCAAAAATCTAAAATTTATCATTAAAAGCTTCTAAAATATTTTTCGGCTCAATTTGTGAAATAAAGGCAGTGCTAGCAATAGAGTCTCTTAATGATGATCTAGTAGTTACTCCACGTGAAATCTCACCTATTACCAAATTTTCTGGATGTGACGGCTTGAAAGAGAATTTCTTTGGCAAGCCCTCCAGAGAATTGGTTTCGGTTGTGGTGTTCATTGGAGTAGAAGTTGATGGCTCAACATCATCATCATGAGTAGCTGTTGCACTGTTATCTTCATCAAAAGTCACATTTGCAGACTCTTCCACAATTAATGAGCGTTTATTAAAAACTCTATATCCCTTGCTTTTGGCAGCATAGCCAAGAAAAATACCATCGTCAGCTTTGGCATCAAATTTGTCTAAGTTGTCTTTGGTGTTAAGGATAAAGCATCTACAACCAAAAACTCTAAAATAAGAAACATTTGGGGTTCTCCCAAACCAAAGCTCATAGGGTGTTTTCTTCATAATAGGACGAATAAGCATCCTATTTAAAATGTGGCATGCTGTACTGACAGATTCAGCCCAAAAGTATTTCGGAAGTGAAAACTTGTTCAACATGACTCTTGCCATATCGCCAAGAGTCCTATTCTTCCGCTCCACAACACCATTTTGTTGAGGAGTTCTTGGACAAGAAAACTCATGATCAAAACCATTAGAATCACAAAACTTTTCAAAATTAGAATTTTTGAATTCACCTCCATGATCACTTCGGATTCGAGTAATCATGTAGCCTTTTTTGTTTTGAACTTTCTTAACAAAAATCTTGAAAACCGAGATAGCATCACTTTTATTTGTAAAAAAGAAAACCCAAGTAAATCTAGAAAAGTCATCAACAATAACAAAGGCGTAGAGTTTTCCACCAAGACTGGCTACTCTACTAGGGCCAAATAAATCCATATGAAGAAGTTGCAAAGTTCTAGAAGTACTTACAGAGTTTATGGAATGAAATGAGGACTTAGTTGCCTTATTCAATTCATATTCGGTACATACCGTATCCTTTTTGAATATGATGTCGGGCAAGACTCTAACTAGCTTCTTGGTCGATAACCTGGATATAGTATCCATGTTGGCATGACCAAGACGCTGGTGACATAATAGTCTTTCATCCTTATGAGCATATAGGCATCTACCTACATTGTTAGTATCTATAGACAAATAAAAAATATAAATATTATCCTCTCTTACCCCTTCAAAAGCAATATCTCCCGTTGACCTATCATAAATAAGGCATTTGTTTTGTCCAAAGTTAATGTCATATCCATGGTCAGCAAGAAGACTAATGCTGAGCAGGTTATGCTTTAACTCGGTCACTAGGCAGACATCCTTTATTACAGGAGAGGGAGGATAGCCAATAATACCATTACCTATAATATAACCTTTTAGGTTGTTGTCGAAGGATACATATCCTTATCTCTTCATCGATAGTGATGCAAAAAGATTTGCATCTCCCGTCATATGCCGCGAGCATCCACTATCGAGAATCCACTTACTCTTAGTTGAGGAGGGAAGGTCCACCTACATCAAGAGTAGATGTGACCTTTGGTACCCAAGTTCTCGAGGGTCCTGAAAAGTTAGTTTTGGAAATAATGCATATATCTTTCTATCTACTAATCTTCTAATTCTACATTGTGGTGAAATGTGTCCATGTAAACCACAATAAGTACATGTAGCATTCCTATTTATATTAGGAGCATGCTGATGATGTCTATAAGTAGAGTGATGAGGAGAAGTATGATGATATATAGAATTAGCATGGTGATGATGACTATGTGTAGAGTGATATGGAGTGATATGGTGATATTGTCTATATGGAGTAGCATGATGATGATGTCTATATGTAGAGTGATGGTAGTGTTGTTTTTGTGCAACATGGTGATGATTGTATCTATGAGTAGCATGATGATTTTGTGACATATGATAGTTATTTCTACGTGCATGTGGTTTGTGTGCTTTGTGAAAGTGTGTGTATATGTAAGCATGATTACGTGTTGCAGGTTGATGACGTGGATGACTAGTATGAGAAGTATCATGCTTTGTGTGTGTATCTTGGGTTTGAGGATGAGCAACCTGTTTTTCCAGTTTAGTCTCTAGTTTCTTAGAGACAGCTTGCAGTTCAGTAACCTTAGCATTCAAACCATGTATCTTAGTAATAGAAATCTTGTGTCTACTCTTTTCTTCTGTAAGCTCCGTGTTGAGTGCTGTGATTTCTTGTATTTGTTGATCAATGCGTGCTTCGGCATCATGTAAGCTTATTTTAAGCTTAGATACCTCATTTGTGTCATTCATGAGTGAAGTGTCTCTAATGTTATCAAGCATTAAAGAAAGTCTTTGAATTTCGACTTTATGACTTTTGATCTTTTCCTTGGCATGTTTATATTTACCAATGACCTTTTTATGATCATCAAGTAAATCGGTAAAAGCATCGCCTTGCGAATCTTCTCATGATTTGAATATTATTTGTCGAGCTAAGATAGGGGATTGGTGATGTCGAGGAATCTTGTGAACATTTGCGTGATCGTCTCGTTTGGCTTTATCTTGAAAGCCTCATATTCTTGCGTGAGACGGCTTATCTTTGATTCCTTGACTTGGGTGGTTTCCTCATGCATCACTTCTAGAAGTCTCCATACTTCGTGAGAGGTGGTGCATGTTGAGACCCTGTTGAACTCATTCCTGTCTATAGCACAGAATAAAGTATTAATTGCTCTCACGTGTAGACTTGCCTGTTTCTTCTCTTCGTCAGAATATTTGTTATGTGATTTCTCGACGAGATCACCATTGACAACTATCCTGGCGGGCTTTTTATAACCATCGGTGACGATAGTCCACAGGTCAAAGTCTAGCGACTTGAGATAAAAGCTCATCCTTGTTTTCCAATATGTGTAGTGAGTTCCATCAAATAGGGGAGGCCTATGAGTGGACTGCCCTTCACCGTGATTGGAAATCAAGGATTGTGTGGTTGCCATGGATCAGCTCTAGGATGTTAGTCCTTGTTGAGAGAACAGAGCTCTGATACCAATTGAAGAACAGATGGCAACTCTAGAGAGGGGGTGAATAGAGTTTATAGCGATAATAGCTAATAAAATTTTTTAACTCTTTCACAAGTAAAACTAATCAGAGTAAATGCGAAAATAAATAAGGAGGAAGAAAGCATACGCAAACACAGCCGATTTTAACCTGGTTTCCCTCGTGGAGGACTAGTCCAGGCCTGAGAACTCTAGCTCAGGATTAAATCTACTATTTGTGAAATAGTAGTTATACCCCGTGCCTTTTCTTCAGAAGAGCACGTCAACTTCTTACAAAGATCGCAGTGGCGATGCTTGGAATTTTTCAAGCGACTTCTTGAACTCTTGCACAAACTTCTAACTGAAAAATGCTGAGCACTTGAGGCATAGGGAGCTTGTGGCTAGTAGATGAAGAAGGGTATGGCTTGTATTGAGCTTTAGAGAGAAGAGAAGAGAAGATTGGATGAATGAAAATGAGAGAATTTATGGCCTATTTATAGGATAATAGTAGGCAGAACTCGGCCAGAATTCTGATAGGAATTTTCAAATATTTGGCCGTTGGACAACTAGCAACCAGCCAACCCTAAAAATTAGGGTGCTGATTTTTAGGGGACAGAGTTCGGCCCAAACTTTGTGTGGAGGCAGAGTTCGGCCCGACTCTGTCTCCAAAGCACAGAATAGGTCTTAAGGTCCAATGGGCTTATTTAGATGTGTGGAGCTTATAGATTTTGGGTAGGTTATAGGTTAAGTCTCAAGAGCTCAGCACAACTCAGCTTACATCAGTCTAGACTCAATAAATTTATAAAATACAGACTCAAAGATGACTTGTATTGCAAAACTGAGTTGTCGTCTGACTTGAGCTGGATGTAGTCGTCGTGTGTCGTATTGAATTATTACAAGTATTATTTAGTCAATGTTATCAATATTCGGTTGACTGTGACTTTGTGTCAACAAACCCTATTATCCATTGGATTATTGTGTTTCTTGTTTGAATGGCTAAGATTGGGGGTTGGGGCATGGATTAATGAGGTGGCTCATCCAAAGGCCATTCTCTTTTCTATCTCTCTCTATATATACCCTCAATTTTCTCTCTCTTCTCTATTATTTCCCTGTTTTCTCTCTCCACAATTTATTCTTTATTTCCTTCCTTGGTATAACCTAGGAAGCTTGGTATTGAGACTTACGGTGTGATTTTTGAATCATCTTTGGTAGTGGAGTAGAAGATTAGGCTTGGAATCTTGACCTAGGTAAGTACACCTTAGCATTCATGAATGAATATATATATGTTTTCTCTTGTAATTTAATTTCCCTATGTATCATCTTCTTAGTTTTATCTAAAACATATTTGTTGAAATTATTTTCATCATTATTCATGCAATGCAATTGAATTTGGATTTAGTTTGACCTAGGTTGTGGGTTTTCTATGATTAATTTGTGATATTGTATTAATACAGTAGATATCGGGTGTGATACCTAGGATTTTATTTAGTATTAAATAGTATATCAGACTAGCAGTAGAGCTTGTTAGAATTTTATTTGGTGAATTAATCGGGACTTGGTTTTGATCCCAAAAACCTATTTCCCAAGCTGTTTTTTAGCACAGACTATGCTGATGGCATACCGTCGGAATGCCAAAAATGAAAAGTTTTGTGATCAAATCTTATTGTTATGAATTCTTGGTATACCGCTACCGGTGCACCACCGATATATTGCTCTAATACCCGAAATGTTGTTTTTTATGATTTTCTAGATTTTTGTCAATTCATTTTTCGGTAACTTATTGTTCAAGCATGACAACTGCATTGATTGATCGTGATGATACTCGTACCCAATGCACGAGGGTATCCTATTGCACATTGTATAACTTCACGTACCGAAGCACCAAAACACTTTGGCCTCGTTTGGTTCGCGGAATGGAAGGGAAAGGAAATCAATTCCTTGTCATTTCCTTTCCTTTGGGAAACTTTAATTCCTATTGATTTTCCTTTCCGATGTTTGGCAATGCCAAGGAATTTGGAAAGGAAAGTGAATACTTCAATGTGGGAAAGTGATTCCTTCCATGGATGGATGGAATCACTTTCCCCCCTAATTTCCCTTCCATTGGGAATTACTTTCCTTTCCTCCTCAATTCCTTGGGCACCCAAACATAGGAAAGTAATCACTTTCCTTTCCCAACCGGGAGATTCCGCGAACCAAACGAGGCCTTTATGTAATTTTACAAACTATCC
This sequence comes from Iris pallida, assembly GCA_029216955.1. NCBI lineage: Eukaryota > Viridiplantae > Streptophyta > Magnoliopsida > Asparagales > Iridaceae > Iris > Iris pallida. The sequence goes on from JANAVB010004398.1 coordinate 9,232,364, forward strand.
AAACGTAAATATCATTTGCGCTATGTCGTTACTGCCTGGAGTTAGCCTGAGTATGGAAACATACTGTTATGACTGGTCGCTTATGGCATAACCTCAATATCATGACTTGCGATATCTAGCAAGTACCGTATTGTACCATTGCAGTATCATGTACTATATTGATACCGTATCGATTCTCTTCGTGGCTCATCATAGTGTCCAGTATATAATGATTATAGTAATCATGTGGGTTTACTAAAAAACAGTCATGTTTTGATGGACAAATCCGTCACTAATCCATCGCTAATTTGTATTAGCGATGGATTAGCGACTATATTTCGGCTAAATAGATCCGTCGGTATCTACCTCCTCGCTAAAAGCATCCGTCGCTATATAGTCAAAATTTGGTCGAAGCGTCGACTAAAACGTGACGGACAAGCGACGTCCTCATAGCGACAAATTAGCGACGACCTAGCAGTGAATAATTTCGACGACTTAGCGACGGATGTGCGACATTTACTTCCGGTAACTAGGCGACGACCTATCGACATATTACCGTCAGAATTTGAGTATCAGAAATTTTCTGATACGCAAACTAGCGACAGATTTATCTGTCGGTAGTACGTCGGTATTTGCGTATCAGAGCATTTTTGATACTCAATTTTGAGGGTTGCGACTAATTGGTGATGGGCATTTCCGTCGGTAAATCGTTAGTATATGCATATCAAAGAATTTTTGATACGCAAAATGGTCGCCAAATCCATCGCCAACCTATCGCTGTCTGTCGCTAACTGGGAAACCAAAAAAATTCCAGAAGCTTAGCGACGGATATCCCATCGCTTCCCCGTCACCATTCGTCGCTAACTGGACATAAGAAAATTTCCAGAAGCTTAGCGACGGACGGCGGGGGTCCCGTCGGACGGTGGGGGCGCGTCGGACGGCGGGTCGGACGGCGGGTCGGACGACGTCGGACAGAGGGAGGCACGTCGAATGACGGGGGTTGGATGGCGTCGGGGGGGTGCATCAGACGGCGGGAGCGCGTCGCACGACAGGTGTCGGACGACGGATGAAGGATGGCGGGGGTCGGACGACATGGGGCGCACAAGAGAGAGGAAGAGAGGAGAGAGAGAGTCTGGGGGGAAATGAGAAATATCTTGATCGGTTCGAATAATTTAAGTTCGGGCACAACATATTAGCGACGACCGGCGGTGGAAAAAGCCGTCGCTATGTAGTCGCCAAATAGCGACAAATTAGTCGCCGAAGCTAAACGCGAATGTCTAGACAAATTATCGAAAACTTAGCGACTACCTTGCGACGACTGACATTTAGCGACGGAAACCATTTCCGTCGCTAGGTTGTCACTAAGTTTGGCACCACTTTCCCGCGTATTAATTCCCTGCCAAATACTGACAGATTTACGACGGCTTAGCGGCGCCCGCGTTTTTCGTCGCTAATTTACCGACGGCCAAGCGTCTTCTTTTCGACAATTTTTTGTAATAAGAAATGATCAAATTTTTATGTTCTAAACCGACGGTATTTCGTCAACTATCTGTCGTTGTTCTGTCGCTCTCAGCGACAAAAAAATCCGTCGCTAATAATCCGTCATCAAAACCCTGTATTTTGTAGTGGTTACTAGCTTGTCTACTGTGATTGATTGTAGATTTTAAATACTTCCAAGTCTTGTATTTCCTCAAAGGAAACACCATATCTATGATGGATTCTACGGATGCCCATGATCGAAAATTCAAATGAAAATGTTTAGGAATTAGTAATTAGAGTGATAATCTGGACTCATTGGGATGGAAGATTTTAAGGTTGTATGCCCGTTTTTCCAGCCACATTTATGGATTTGGGGCTCTCTATCATAAGGGGCACACTTCTAGCTCGGGTTGTGTGATGTAATATTATACTGATTATTAAGAGCTCACCAATGAGTACTTTATCAATTCACCTGGATAGCCTGGACAGACTGCATCACATGTTTATGTTGGAACCGCAATTGCATGTAATAGTAATAAGGAATGTAACCCTATATTGTTAATGTTATCAAGATGTAGTTCATGATTGATCGAGTTTGATGGATGATTGTATTATTGCTCTATTTATTGCTCATGTACCAAGATCAGTTTACATGTTTCATTTACTTTTATTGTCACTAATCTATTTCTCTACTGTCACTTCTTTTCAATATTTATTTTTTATGCTTATGTTTTTATTTGCTTGCATGATGGTTTTTCATTCACCATATGGCTTCCCTTGTGGTACTTCTATCTGAGATTGACCACACTGGTTTGTATTGCTAGATCTCGTAGCGGAGCCTGAGGATCTTCTGTACATCCTGCTCGATGGTCAGCACCATGAGGACCACCAACCGAGCACCAGAGTAGATTTTATTTCTCATTCTCCATTGCATATTATGTATATTCTTTTAAGTCGTTTAGCCACTGAGTGAATGTTAGCTCGTGTTTTGGGATCTTGTACGTGCCTACGGCTAACATGATTGTATATATTCTAGACTATAGTTAGATGTGGTCATGTATGAATTTACTCTTGCTAGTTCTCTATTTTGTATTGCTAGTTTCATGATCATATATATATATATATATCTATAGTTTGGTATGCTTTACTTTTTTTATGTCTGATAATCATACATCGTGTACTTTACTTGCTTGTATTACTTGTTTGCCAATGATTGAGACAACCTATGATTGATTGACCTAGTATTTACTGATGGATTGCAGAGTAACCCATAGGTCTTATACAATTGTGACCGTATCTTGGGATACTTAAGTACTATGATATACGTAGCTGGCTTTGTATCTTCACCGCTCTCCAATATTCTGAATTTAGAGTGTGACAACAGCAACACTATACCTACAGTTTCCACATCCCCCATTAAAATTAATTTCGAATCTACTCTTTCTCGATGGTTTGCAAATCAATGTCGCCAGGGTCCTATTGTCTTCCTTCTGAGACTTGGATTGGTGCTTGATAGCTTCGTATCTAAATTCCTTCCACTATCCAGCTTGTATTGAAACATTCCTACATTTCCATATCACCCATAGCATAGGGTACACTAATATGAATACAAATTTATCCACCTTTAGAAAGTTATTTACAAATGTGTCTAAAGAGGGTTATTCTTCAAGAACTTCATTCAGAAAAGCTGACTTCATATTTATATGATGAATCTTTCACCAATTTTGTGCTGCTTGTTCTATGTGCACTTTTTCTTTAAGATTATAATTTTAATTAAAATTTAAATAATATTCAAAGTTGTATTATAAGTTAGTTAGATATATATCCATATAGGTATAATATGTTAACCATATTTTCTCATAAAAAATATTTTTTTTAAAATCATTTACAAAGAGTACCTAAGTATCTCTTAAGAAAACAAGGATCCCTCCGAAAGAGTTGTAGGATAAGCATGTAAAATAAATTAAATGAGTTTATGGACATTCATGTCTGATGTCCCTGCAAATTTTAACTAGGAACTCTAGGACTTTCAACAACCCATTTGGTAACCCCATATCCTATATGGGGATTATATCTTGAGGCTCTTTTTAATATGGATTTCGACTTCACCTTGAGCAAAAGCCATTCAACTTTTGTAGATTCTTTTAGAGGGAAAAAAATAAATAACATAAAATACAAGAAAGTACGGCACAATATTTATAAAAGAAATAACTAAATTATTATAAACAAACCAAAAAAATGGATATTTGAGTATTGAACTCAGAACCCTCCAACAAGGCCTCTATTCTGGAATCCGGATTAAGAGCATCTCCAACCCTATTGTGAGTTTAGAAAAAATGGTTGCCACATAGGAATGATAAACTTTCATTCCAAAAATTCTTCTCCAATTCAAATGTAGAATAAAATATGAAGTTGACATGGCAATGACATGGCAAGGAGAATGTGAAGTTGGTTGTCTAGATCTAGACAATGCACTTCACAATGACTTTGTCTCCACTTCATCAATTATGAATAGAAATATTTATAAAAAAGTTGAAGAAGTGGAGGAGTTGCCTTGGAAGTTGGAAAAAATATTTTTTATTGTCTCCTCAATACTTTTGCATTGGAGAGAGTTTTTCTATCTCATTGTCTTTTGAGATATAGTTTTGCCACATAAACAAGACATTGTCTTGTGGCTCATGCCACATAGAAACCACCTAAAACTCACAACACTTAACAAAACAATAGAGTTGGAGATGCTCTAATATTGTAGAGCTCCATCTACTTTTTTGTCTTTTTGTGGATGATCTATTTTTCTTTGGGAATTGCACCAACTTCAATGCTCTCATGGTTAAACAAATTTGTCATCTGTACGAGTCTTGGTATAGGCAACAAGTGAACTTTGAAAATACTCAATCTATTATTTAAAAATTTTGGATAGGCATGTGAGACATATTTTAATAAATATTCTTGAAGTCAAAGTGATGGAAGAAAATAGATAAATACGTATGTCATCATCAGCTACTAGCCGAATCCGAATGATCCTTGTGGTCAGTAGGAAGAGACATAAAAGCTCTGACTGTATGGCTGAAGATCGATAGATCAAGTTATTCCTTCCATTTATGATGTGAATTGGAGACAGACACAGTGGACCCAAAGGCATACAATAAAGTGAAGTGTGCACAAAAAAGTTTCGAACGTTACGTCGTGCATCGTAAAAAAAACTTAAAAAATATGCTTTAGCTTCGGTGTCAATATATCATATGAGTTGTTACATTTTACCAAAAGTTTGCATGGAGATTTCTCAATAAGAGGGATGTAACTTGGAGTAAGCTACTGTGAGCTAAATATGTGAAGTCGAATTATTTCTCGTCTATTAAAAAGAAAGCCAATATTTCACCAATTTGGGTTAGTATCTTGCGGTATAGAGATATACTAAAGGCGATAAGTTGTTGGATTATTGGTAATGGGAAATCGGTAAGGGTGTATCGAGATCCATGGATTCCAACACTACTAAACTTCTTGGCGGTAGGAGTAAACGAGGAGGTGCAACAGAATTTAATAGTTAACAACTTAATTTTAACGCACGGCAGATGGAACAAAGGCTAATTTTTGGATTCTTCCCAAGGGCCATAGAAAAAGAAATAATCCAAATAAGGTTACTAATGGAGAAGTTTATATAGCAAGAGCATAATAGCATCTAAGGCTTTTTGCATTTTTTTGACTTTCGATATATAATTCATTTGGCTTGTCAACCATGATACCTTCAATAATCATAGTAGACGTTTTATACCCATTTGTAATACTATTCCATAAATAAAAATATAATAACTTCAACTACACACATTCATTTTTCCAATAGTTACAGTAGTACCATCAAAATGGGAGTCAATTTGTGGATTGTCATTCACCATAGTTGGTGTTGAGACTAGAAATGGTTGCTATCGGACCTACTATAGGGATGTTAGTCCACTACTATTGAAGGAAACCCTAGAGGGAAGGTGAATATATTTTTAATAAATGAATACAAATAACAATTTAAAAGAAATGTAAGAAAATCAAACAAATGATGCGTTCTGCTCTCCAGTTCTCAAATACAACTCAGTCCGGCCTAGAACTCTATTTAGCTTTAGTCTACTATTAAAAATAGCTAGCTTACAAACAACATTGAAGCGAAGAACTCGTCAACCTCTTACACTCGAGCTTTGATATGAAAAGATTGAATACTTCAACCTCAAATATAAAAAGTTTGATATTTTAACACTTACAAGATCTCAAGTTGCAACTTTAAATTACTCTGTCATAATGATAGTTGGCAATTGAAGGATTTAGTGAGTGAGAGACTTTGATTAAGTGGTTGGAAAAATTTATGGCTCAAGTAAGTCAGTCATACATGAGGCTAACAAAAGCTTCTATAGTTTTCTCAACACATCCTTGTTGTCTCTGTGTAGACAGTATACTTTCTTGCATAATAATTTCTATCAAAGGGCTAGTTTCCTCACTGTTACATTATTAATTTCCCAACATATATAGTACTCCCATACCTAATAGGCTAATACTGATAATATACTGTCAGTATGTTGTTTTGGAAAAAAGAGAGTGATTGTAGGCTGAGAAAGCTTTTGGAAATAAATATATCCACACAATATACTAACAATATTTTGACATTATTTTGTTTCATGTGTGGCTGAATGATAAGAAAGCTACTGTTAATTGATTTCTTTTCCCACAATATACTAACCATATACTGTCAGTATTCTTACAAAATTATTTCAGTATTCTGTTTCCTTGATGCTGAACTGTTTAAGTGGGTTTATGGTTAAGTTTTCTTTTGTCGCTTGCGCATTGTGTGAAAATGTGAGCACGAAGAGAGAGAGAGAGAGAGAGATGAGAGTAATTTTTCTGTGTTTATTTTTATTCAATTGTGCATGTATATATACAATGGAAATAACAAAAGGTTGTTCCAATAACAAATTCCAAACAACCATAACAACAAATAACCAATAATAAAACAACCCCAACAAATAACAAATAATAAAACAATCCTTCCTAGTATCTCTCATTCAATACTCCCCCTCAAGTTGGAGTTGAAATTGAAATGTCAAGAACACCCAACTTGCAAAGTAGCCAACGATAAGTATCACCGCCAAGTGGTTTGGTAAAAATCACTACAAAAAATACTCCCATTTTGCAACGATTTTACTGTAACACTTATATGGATGTTGCTAAAACTATAATTTGCAACAGTTACGTAACGGTTGAAATGGCCGTTACTAAATTAAATATATTTGCAATGGTTAGAGATTAACCATTGCCTAATACACTTTTTACAACAGTTCGTAAACGCTTGCTAAACGTTTTTCTCTTTCACAACGGTTTGAACAACAGTTTTATGAAACTGTTGTCAAAGTGAGTTGAATGGGCAACGGTTATGCAAGAATTTTAAGTATTTCTTACAAATTTATTAATATTTTGCAACGATTACATAAAGTCTATAAAAAGGCTCATTACTAGCAACAGTTGCGCAACAATTTTTGTAACATGTTGTAAGTGAGCTTATTATTTGTAATGATTGTGCAACGATTTATGTTGTTAATTATATTTTTTGTTAAATAATAACGTTTATGATAACAAATATCCAAAGAATAAATAATTATTACAAAAATATTGATCTTGCAACAGTTTTTTTTTATAACCTTTGCAAAATTAATGTCCAATTTGAATTTTGTTTATACACAATAAGAATTTAATTATTAGAATTACTCGTATTAATTGGTTCCTTGTTTGCTAGCAAAAAAAAAAAGATAATTAATATTTAACATCGATCCAAAATAATCAACTGATGAAAATGAGATAAGTACTTATATATTATATATATAAGTATTTACATACAAATGAGCCTCTAGTCTAGTGGTAGAGAGGAGGCACATAATCTAGTAGGTCGGGAGTTTGAGCCCCAATGGCAATAAAAAAAAGTATTTGGTTTTTACCGTTGCCTATTATCCGCAACAATTTTTAACTGTTGCATGAAATATTTTAGGCAACAATTATCAACCATTGTGCATTATCAGTATTTACAATGGTTTGTTAACCGTTACCAAATATATTACTGACAATGCAATGTAACTGTTACACATTAACGTAAAATTCGTTGCATAATACGTTATTTGCAACTATTTATAGAAATATTGCAAAAACTTCCTATAACCGTTGCAAGAGGAATCTGCAACGCTCGAATTTACAATGGTTGCAATAACTGTTGCAGATTGATTTTGCAACGGGTTATATAGTTTTTGTAACGGTTTTCAACCGTTGTAAGACACCCTAGTTTCTAGTAGTGAATGTCAGCCAGTTGCTCGCTAGATCATACGTAGAAAGGAGTAAGAAGACCTTCTTTAATCTTTTTTCGGACGAAATGGTAGTCAATTTCAATGTGTTTGGTGCGTTCGTGGAAAACCGGATTTACAGCAATGTGGATAGCAGCTTGACTATCACAATGAACCGGAATAGGCTACGAGTGATTAATACCAAGATCTGAGAGAAGGTATTTTAACCATTGCAACTCAGAAGTAAGTGCAGCAAGAGAACGATATTCTGCTTCTGCAGACGAACGTGAAACTGTTGGTTGTTTCTTGGTTTTCCAAGAAGTAGGACTAGATCCTAGCATGGTGAAATAACCTGTAGTGGAACGACGAGTAGTAGGACACCTGGCCCAATCGAAATCAGCGTATCCAACTAAAGTGAGTGAGCTAGATGCAGAAAGGAATAAACCTTTACCAACACTTCCTTTAAGATATCGAAGAACTCGATTGGCTGTATCAAGATGGGATGAATATAGAGATTGCATAAATTGGCTAAGGGTATTTACAGCATATTGAATATCTGGTCGTGTTACTGTGAGATATAGAAGGCGACCCACAAGGCGGCGATAGATTTCTGTATCAGGAAGCGGAGTACCATCTTTTGGTTGTAAATGAAGATGTTGCTCCATGGAAAAATCTGACGATCGAGAACCAGTCATACCAGAATCAGATAAAATGTCAAGCGTGTATTTTCTTTGACATAAAAAATGCCTTGTTTAGAGCGAGATACCTCAATACTCAAAAAATACCGAAGTTTGCCAAGATCTTTTATGGAGAAAGATTGAGCAAGAAATAGTTTGATGTCAGAGATGACAGCATCATCATTTCCAGTGATAATAATATCATCAACATAGACAAGGACGAAAATGGAAGTCTGATCACGAATATAGGTGAACAGACTATAGTCTGAAATGGATTGATGAAATCCACGACGGACAAGCGTGGTGGAGAACTTAGAGAACCATTGACGAGAAGCCTGTTTAAGACCATAGATAGATTTATTTAACCTGCATACGCAAGTCTCCCCCTTACGAGAGAATCCCAGAGGAAGTTTCATATAAACTTCCTCATTAAGATCGCCTTAGAGAAACGCATAACCTTTGACCACCCCTGCTGCCTCCACTAGCTGATGACGAACCACCACCCGGCTCCTCGAACACCACCAACCTACACCACTGGCTAAACCTTTGACCACCCATACTGTCACGACCATCACATGTCCCACCTCCTCCTGCCCCGGATAGTACTTCCATCGACTACCATAACCACCTCCCCGATGTCTACCAGCCTCAATCGTGTTCTTCCAGTCCCACTCGATCATGCCTCTCCTCACTGCCCCATTCCTAAATCCATCAACCAGCCACATCACCTCCGTTTGTCACCACCAGAAAGTCCTTACTACCACTGACTATCCACACCACCATCACCTACCACAGCCCAACCACACCACCACTTGTCCGGCTGTCACTTCCCGTTCCCAGAATACGTATTCTAAATACTAGTACTGCTGGAATGTATTTATTTAATATTTATCATGTATTGTTCTGTATTTAAATTCTTTTAATTTTACGTTAATTATTTTTCTGTATTTTACTTTCTGTATTTTACCTTCTGCTTTCCTTATTGGGTTCGGCCCGAGTTGGTTTAATTTTCGGCCATGATGGTTCAACATGAACCCAACTCCCCACCTACCACCACTCCTTCATTTAAAATCCTAAAACCCTTTATCTCTCTTCATTACTTCTTCTCATTTCTCTTCTTCTTCCTCATAACTCCCCCACCAACCTAGGAGGGCTAGGCAAGTGCCAACTTGCTTCTTGATGGATTTCCATTTTTGTTGTTCCATTGTCTTTCTCTCAAGATTCTTAGATACTTTAGTACTTAGCATTTTCAATTCCCATGGCTCATTTCATGTAGATCTAAGTTTAATTCATTTTCGGAATTTTTAGGTTTTGATCTAGTAACTTTGTTATTTTTCAAGTTTTGATGGTTCTATATTGTAAGGAATTTGATTTTACCCAATTTTGACTATTGGAAGTCCTGATTTTGACTTATTTTGACTGATTTATGGTCTTTTTGGTTCATGGGTTTTTATGGCCATTAGAGGCTGGTTGGAGAAGATGAACAGTACGTGCTGTCCTAGCGTATGCTGTTTGCAGGCAAAAAGCTGTTGTCATGCTGTTTGCTGGCGCATGCTATTTCTGGCGCATGCTGTCCTGGCACATGCTGTTTCTGGCGCATGCTGTCCTGGCGCATGCTATTTTCCGTGGAGCATGATGTTTGCTGGCAAAAAGTTGTTGCCATGCTGTTTCTGGCGTATGCTATTTTCTGGCGCATGCTGTTTCTGGCGTATGCTATTTCCTGGCGCATACTGTTTCTGGCGCACGCTGTTTCTTGGCGCATGCTGTTTCTGGCGCATGCTGTTTCCTGGCGTATGCTGTTTCTGGTGCATGCTGTTTCCTGGCGCATGCTGTTTCTGGCGTATGCTATTTTTTGGCGCATGTTGTTTCCTGGCGCATGCTATTTCTGGCGTATGCTGTTTCCTGGCGTATGCTGTTAATGGCGCATGCTGTTTTCTAGCGCATGCTATTTTCTGACACATACTGTTTCCTGGCACATGTTGTTTTCTGGCACATGCTGTTTTTTGTGGTCGCATGTTGTTGACTGCTGTTTTCAGCAGCCGCATGACACTTCCTGGCCGCATAAGATCTTGACCACATATGCATTTTCAGCCGCATGAACTTCTATAATTTTTCGGCCGCATGAACTCTAGCCCATGATGCCTTTTGACTAATTCTTGTCCCGAATTAACATTGATTGATATTGATTATGACCTTGACTAATAATTGATCATGCGTTCCTAGTTGGAACTAAGAGACTGGCTAGTCGTTTTATTGAATTGAATGAATGAGACACGTTCATATGAACTATGAACTATTGCAATCGACTAGCTGATCCCGAATATTGACATATAGATACATGCATGCTTTAGTTTATTTATCTATTTTACAAAAGCAGCATGTGTACTTTGTGGTCAAGGCATGATTATTCCATGGCTAGTTTTGATTGTTGTATTACGCTATGTAAGACCTACAACCTAACCGTACGGGTATCGTTGTAGAGATATGCATATCGTACCCCGTACGAAAGTACTCATTCTGAATGACCATGATCCACGACATGGGATTTCACTCAACATAGAGGCTATTAAGTTAAATAAAATAATGATTGTATGGAGAGAACGGATTCCCGAGTTCTTACATGGCAGCCCTCTTTGGGACTATTAAGTGCCCGACAGGCCGGCTGGTTCCCACAGATACTACAAATCTGCCACACGGGCAGGAAGTGGTATCTGTTTATATTATTTATTGTACATTGTATATTAACGACGGGCGTCCCGCTGGGACTCGTCTAATTCATGGTTGGCGCAATTGATTGACTGGATAAACTAGCCTTGCTTGCACATAGTAAGAACTGAGGAATCCTTTATCGCATAATTCCAAGATAACTTGGAACCCACAATAGCAAGTCGTAGTAGTTGCATGGCCGTTTAAATTGATTTGGTTGTGTACTGTACCTACTTTGTTGACTAACTGAGATGATCAGAGTGTCGAGACATGACGGGCCAACTTCTGTCCTTGTTTGGTTAGGAGGTTGGTTCGAAGTGTCGTAACATTATGTGAATTCCAGTAGCAAGCGGAGATCTATTATTATATTCTCTTAGTTACTGGTTTAATTCCTCATATCGTGCTTCCTTACGGTACTTGCTATTAGAGGTCTAACCTCTCTGGTTTTGTATGCCCAGATTTAGGGCCGGTTCCCGAGGACTCAGCTTACTTTAACCTCCAAGATGGTCAATACTAAAGGGATAATCACAGGAGGACTCGAGTGGGTTTCTTACTTCCCCGCTCGTTTTGTTACTTACTTTATATTTTGCCGTTTGGCACCGATATGTTAGTCGGATTGTCTTGTACTTACTTTCATATAATTGTAACTAAGTCAGACTGCAGCTGATAACAATTGTGTACACTTTGCTACATCATCTGGCTATGTTTTGTAAAGCCAGATATCAAGAATATTTTGACTGAGCGTTTGTGATGCCTTACTGCTTTATCTTACATGTTCTCTATTTCTGTTTTATGTTTGAATGATTGAGACAATAGATGTGAAGTGACCACAGTGTGACCTTTATGTAGTAGGCACCCCCTCGTCTTATTAGACAACATTGATCGTATTATACGGTATTCCTCTATCCGTAATACGTAGTTGGCTGAGTCATTCCCCCGCTCTCCAGTATTCTGGTTCTGGGACGTGACAAGGTTTTAGTGGTGGCCCATGCAGGTCTGATTTCAGACTTATGGGGTGTTTTAATTTATAGGATGTCTCAATCACACATGTTCCCCTTGATCTCATGATTCGTTGTTCTCAACTCTAGCTTAACATTCCAGTATCCTTTGACTTCATTGATCTTTCCTGTCCGGTCGTTTGATTGTTCTCTTGTCCCTTTTTAGGGGCACTTCATCCGCATCTGTCAGAGCTGGACAACAGCAACAAGGGCAACATGGATAACCTGACCAGGTTGGTCAGCAACAAGGGCCAGTACTACCCAAGAGGCTATTCAAGAAGAAGTGATAGTGGAAGCAGCAGCTGGATCACAGTATCCGGAGGTTCCACCACCACCAACAGTTCCACCTACCCCTGTGGATGTAGACACACCGGCCCTTCTGGAGATCATGAGAGGGATGATGGCTACTCAGCAACACCAGATGTTAGCCCAGCAGCGCATGCACGCTCAGTTGCAAGAGCAGAACGTACTACTCAACCAAGGGTTGCAGACAGCTTTGGAAAGAGGGGCAAGGCCAGATTCAGGAGCATCAACCAGATTTTTCAAGTTCAACCCCCGCCGTTTCGAGGACACGGAGGATGCCATCTCAGCAGATGCATGACTTAAGGATATTGAGGTTATTCTGACGGCAGCTAAGGTGCCGGCAGAAGAACGTGTGGATCAAGTAAAGTTATTACTTCAGGATCTCGTACGTGATTGGTGGGAATCAGAGGAAGTAGGCATCAGACGTCCTGTTGCTTGGGACAATTTTACTGTAAGGTTCAAATGAAGTACTATGGAGTTGTGGCGCAGTTTGAGCTACAACAGAAGTTCATCAACCTCAAGCAGGCCGACAAGACGGTAGATGCTTATGCAGTGGAGTTCTGTAGATTGAGTAGGTTCGCCCCAGAGATGGTAGCAACGGAGAGCCAGAGGGCTATGAGGTTCCAGCAAGGGTTTCATCTTGAGCTCTTGCAATTGATAGAGGGGCACAATTATCAGACTTTTGACGAAGTATTGACGGTAACCCGAAGGCATGAGATCACCATTCAGAGGATCACGGCAAGGACTGGAGCTCAGAAGAGATCCCATAGTCAGATTGAAGGAGGAGGGGGAGCAGCGCCCCGAACAACATCACCATCCCTTGGCATTCGCATTCACGATGTGGCAATGCGAGGGCCATCACCACCACTAAGGCAGCAGCAACAGGAACAGAGGAAGAACCAGCAACCCCCAGCGGGCTGTACTTTTTGTGGGAAGGTAGGGCACACTATAGATGTGTGTCGGACATTGAACGAACAGTGTTTGATATATGGAAATCCAGACCACCGGGTTACCACCTGTTCCATAAATTTGAGGTCAGGAGGACCAGTGCAATAATTTTCTGCTCTGCCAGCACCAGGGGCAGGCCAGTATCGAGGACCAGCGGTGGCAGTAAGACCGTTGGCACAGCGCCCGTTCATGACACAGGCTCAGATGTTTCGGCAGCAGGGACCGTCGATGCAGCAACACCAGCATAGACTACCTTAGCATCATCAAGGAAGGGGCTAGCAGCCGCACCAGGCTAGGCCGCAACATGGGAACCAACAAGAAGGTCGAGGGCAGGCATTCACTGTGTCCTTCGAAGAGGCATTAGCATCGGAAGATATTGTGGCAGGTAACATTCTCGTCGCCTCATATCCCGCAGTAGCATTGTTTGATTCGGGAGCATCACACTCATTTATATCTGCTCAATTTGCAACACGGCTAGGATTGGAATTCGAGGCATTGCCAGGGAGGTTAAATATACTCACTGGTAATGGGCTCGTAGGAGTTAGTAGAATTATTCTAGCATGTAGCATTGTAGTTTGCTGGCATTCCTTACCCGCTCGGTTGATAGAATTTCCTGTTGGAAATTTCGATGTTATCTTAGGCATGGACTGGCTGAAAGACAGTCATACGACAATAGATTATCGTAGAGGGAGTGTATCTTTTGATATTCCAGGCATGAAGAGGTTCACCTTAGTCAGATCAGTGGCAATTCAACAAGAGCAGGTAGTAGTGAAGGCAATAGAAGAAGTTCAAGTTCCGAAGGTAGTTGAAGAGTTTCTGGACGTATTTCCCGAAGAACATCCAGGTCTACCACCGGTTAGGGATATTGAGTTCAGTATAGAATTGGTACCTGGAACTAAACCGATATCAGATCGAGTTTACAGAATGACGGATTCAGAATAGGCCAAGGTATATCAGCACATAGAGGAACTGAAGGAGAAGAAGTGCATCCAAGCTAGTATATCACGATGGACAGCACCAGTGGTACTTGTGGGGAAGAAGGATGGGTCATCTAGATTGTGCATCGATTACAGGAAGCTTAACGTGGCAACAGTAAAGAACAAGTACCCACTACCCAGGATCGATGACTTGTTTGATCAGTTGAGCAGAGCTAGAGTTTTCTCCAAGATAGATCTTCATTCAGGGTATCACCAAGTGAGGGTCCGGAAGGAGGATATTCCCAAGATAGCATTCAAGTCGAAGTATGGGTATTATGAATTCTTGGTAATGCCGTTTGGTTTGACCAATGCTCCAGCAATATTTATAGATTTGATGAACCGTATCTTTATGCCATACTTAGATCAATTTGTTGTTGTGTTTCTTGATGACATTCTCGTCTACTCTGCTAGTGAAGAGGAGCATGAAGACCACCTCAGAAAAGTATTACAGGTTCTGAGAGAGAACCAGTTGTATGCCAAGCTCAGCAAGTATGAGTTTTGGTCGGATCATATTTTATTTTTGGGTCATATCATATCAGGAGCTGGAGTAGCAGTGGATCCCAAGAAGGTAGAAGCAGTAGAGAGTTGGCCAGTACCTAAGACTGTAACTGATGTGCGAAGTTTTTTGGGATTGGCAGGATATTACAGAAGATTTATAGCAGACTTTGCAAGACTTTCAGCACCCATGACCCGCTTGACACGAAAGGATGTACCATTCGTCTGGTTAGCAGAATGCCAGGCATTATTTGAGAATCTGAAGCAGAAGTTGATATCAACGCCTATTCTTACATTGCCAGTTGGGCCCGAAGGTTTTACTGTATATTATGATGCGTCAGGTAAAGGATTTGGATGTGTCCTCATGCAACATGGGAAGGTCATAGCGTATGCATCTAGGCAACTTCGAGACCACGAGAAGAATTACCCACCTCATGACTTGGAGTTGGCAGCAGTAGTATTTGCTTTGAAGCTATGGAGGCATTACTTATATGGTGACCGAGTAGACATGTACACAGACCACAAAAGTCTGAAGTACATCTTTACTCAGAAGGAGCTGAATATGAGGCAGAGAAGATGGTTGGAGTTGATCAAGGATTATGACGTAGAGCTTCAGTATCATCCAGGCAAGGCTAATGTGGTTGCAGACGCTCTCAGCAGGAGAGACAACATATTTATGTTGACAACACAGAGGCATATCTTAGAAGACCTTCAGGAGATGGGCATCGAAGTTATACTTCCTAGTGATGTAGGAGTTCTAACAAGTCTACAAGTTCAATCTGACTTGGTAGACAGGATCAAGGCAGCTCAGGCGCAGGACCCAAGGATTCAGAAGCTTAGGGCAGAATGTGAGTCAGGACTCAAGAAGGAGATGAGAATTCATGAAGAAGGTATACTTAGGTTTGGCTCACATCTATGTGTGCCTAGTGGAGATATCAGACATGAGGTTATGACAGAAGCTCACAGTTCTCAGTATTTTATACATCCTGGAGGGACCAAGATGTACCAAGATATCAAACAACACTTCTGGTGGAACGGAATAAAGAGGGAGATAGCTAGATTGTTTCCCGTTGCCTAGTATGTCAGCAAGTGAAGGCAGAACAGCAAAGGCCAACTGGGTTATTGCAACCGCTTCCTATTCCGAAATAGAAATAGAAACATATTATAATAAACTTTGTGACCGGTTTATCGAGATCACCAAGTGGTAAAGATGCCATTTGGGTGATAGTAGATCGGCTTACGAAGGTGGCACACTTTCTTTCTTTCAGAGTAGGACAATCTACAGAAAAGTTGGCAGAGTTGTATATGCAACAGATAGTCAGGCAGCATGGAGTCCCTGTCAGTATTGTTTCAGACAGAGATACCCGTTTTACATCATATTTCTAGAAGAGCTTACATCATAGCCTGGGTACCATTAAGATTTAGTACGACTTACTATCCCCAGACAGACGGGCAATCAGAAAGAACAATTCAGACTTTAGAGGATATGTTGCGAGCTTGCACTCTGGATTTTGGAGTATCTTGGGAGAGCCACCTGTACTTAGTCGAATTCTCATACAATAACAGTTATCAAGCCTGTATCCAGATAGCGCCATTTGAAGTACTATATGGTAAGAAGTGTAGGTCGCCACTGGCATGGGATGATATCAGAGAGAGGAAGATGTTAGGTCCGAAAATGATTGTCCAAACAGTTGAAGTGGTCAAAGGAATTAGAGAGCGACTTCGAGTTGCGCAAGATCGGCATCGTCATTGGGCGGACCAGCATCGTAGGCTGCTAGAGTTTTCTGTTGGGGACCACGTGTTCTTACGGATCTCACCTACTCGTGGGGTCATTAGGTTTGGCGTTCGCGGGAAGTTGAGTCCGCGGTACGTAGGCCCATTTATTATCCTTGATAGGATAGGCGATGTTGCTTGTCGTTTATCCCTTCCACCTTCGTTACGAGAGGTGCATGACATGTTTCATGTATCTCAGTTACGAAGGTATGTATCGGACCCAAGCCATATCCTTGATCATTTTGAGCTGGTTGTTGGTACCAACCTGTCTTACGAGGAACAGCCTATGTCCATTTTGGACCGAAGAGAGAAGATACTCAAGAACCGAACAATTAGCCTTGTCTGGGTTGCTTGGGGTCATTACTCTTTAAGGGAGTCAACGTGGGAACGTGAGGATGATATCCGATCACGGTATCCACACCTGTTTGACTTATAAGGTATATCTCTTTCTGTATACCTTGATTGTCTTAACTCCTCATGCTTGTCACCTTATGAGTAGAATTGCTTGGTGTCGTCGATAGTTAAACATAGATATGTTACTTGCTATTGGCATTGTAGAATGATTGCTTACTCAATTGCTTATGCTTAGAATAGTTTAGCTCCGATGTTTCTATCATGCTTGGATTTGAAATTCCAATGACAAAATTTTTCTAAGAAGGGTAGAGATATCACTTCCCGTTCCCGAAATATGTATTCTAAATACTAGTACTGCTGGAATGTATTTATTTAATATTTATCATGTATTGTTCTGTATTTAAATTCTTTTAATTTTACGTTAATTATTTTTCTGTATTTTACTTTCTGTATTTTACCTTCTGCTTTCCTTATTGGGTTCGGCCCGAGTTGGTTTAATTTTCGGCCTTGATGGTTCAACATGAACCCAACTCCCCACCTACCACCATTCCTTCATTTAAAATCCTAAAACCCTTTCTCTCTCTTCATTACTTCTTCTCATTTCTCTTCTTCTTTCTCATAACTCCTCCACCAACCTAGGAGGGCTAGGCAATTGCCAACTTGCTTCTTGATGGATTCCCATTTTTGTTGTTCCATTGTCTTCCTCTCAAGATTCTTAGATACTTTAGTACTTAGCATTTTCAATTCCCATAGCTCATTTCATGTAGATCTAAGTTTAATTTATTTTTAAAATTTTTAGGTTTTGATCTAGTAACTTTATTATTTTTCAAGTTTTGATCTTTCATATTGTAGGGAATTTGATTCTACCCAATTTTGACTATTGGAAGTCCTGATTTCGACTTATTTTGAGTGATTTATAGTCTTTTTGGTTCATAGGTTTTCATGGCCATTAGAGACTGGTTGGAGAAGATGAGCAGTACATGCTGTCCTGGCGCATACTGTTTGCTGGCAAAAAACTGTTGTCATGCTGTTTGCTGGCGCATGCTGTTTCTGGCGCATGCTGCCCTGGCACATGCTATTTTCCGTGGCGCATGCTGTTTGCTGCCAAAAAGCTGTTGCCATGCTGTTTACTGGCGCATGCTTTTTCTGGCACATGCTGTTTCTGGCGCATGCTGTTTTCTGGCGAATGCTGTTTCTGGCGCATACTGTTTCCTGGAGCATGATGTTTCTGGCGCATGCTGTTTCTGGCGCATGCTGTTTCGTGGCGCATGTTGTTACTGGCGCATGCTATTTCTGGCGCATGTTATTTCTGGCGCATGTTGTTTCCTGGCGCATGCTGTTTCTGGCGCATGCTATTTTCTGGCGCATGTTGTTTCCTGATGCATGCTGTTTCTGGCGCATGCTGTTTCCTGGCGCAAGCTGTTTCTGGCGCATGCTATTTTCTGGCGCATGCTGTTTTCTGGCACATGCTATTTTCGTGGTCGTATGTTGTTGACTGCTGTTTTTCGCGGCCGTATGACACTTTCTGGCCGCATGAGATCCTGACCACATATGCATTCTCAGCCGCATGAACTTCTATAATTTCTCGGCCGCATGAACTCTAGCCCATGATGCCTTTTGACTAATTCCTGTCCCGAATTAACATTGATTGATATTGATTGTGACCTTGACTAATAATTGATCATGCATTTCTAGTTGGAACTAAGGGACTGGCTAGTCGTCTTATTGAATTGAATGAATAAGACACGTTCATATGAACTATGAACTATTGCAATCGTCTGGCTGATCCCGAATATTGACATATAGATACATGTCGGCTTTAATTTCTTTATATATTTTATAAAAGCAGCATGTGTACTTTATGGTTAAGGCATGATTATTCCGTGGCTAGTTTTGATTGTTGCATTACGCTATGTAAGACCTACAACCTAACCGCACGGGTATCGTTGTAGAGATGTGCATATCATACCCCGTACGAAAGTACTCATTCTGAATGACCATGATCCACGGCATGGGATTTCACTCAACATAGAGGCTATTAAGTTAAATAAAATAATAATTGCATGGAGAGAACGGATTCCTGAGTTCTTACATGGCAGCCCTCTTTGGGACTATTAAGTGCCCGACAGGCCGGCTGGTTCCCACAGATACTACAAATTTGCCACACGGACATGGAGTGGTATCTGTTTATGTTATTTATTGTACATTGTATATTAACGACGGGCGTCCTGCTGGGACTCGTCTAATTCATGATTGGCGTAATTGATTGACTGGGTAAACTAGCCTTGCTTGCACATAGTAAGAACTGAGGAATCCTTTATCGCATAATTCCAAGATAACTTGGAACCCACAATAGCAAGCCGTAGTAGTTGCATGGCCGTTTAAATTAATTTGGTTGTGTACTATACCTACTTTGTTGACTAACTGAGATGATCAGAGTGTCGAGACATGACGGGCCAACTTCTGTCCTTGTTTGGTTGGAAGGTTGGTTCGAAGTGTCGTGACGTTATGTGAATCCCAGTAGCAAGCAGAGATCTATTATTATATTCTCTTAGTTACTGGTTTAATTCCTCATATCGTGCTTCCTTGCGGTACTTGCTATTAGAGGTCTAACCTCTCTGATTTTGCATAGCCAGATTTAGAGCCGATTCCCGAGGACTCAGCTTACTTCCACCTCCAAGATGGTCAATACTAGAGGGATGATCGCAAGAGGACTCGAGTGGATTTCTTACTTCCTCGCTCGTTTTGTTACTTACTTTATATTTTGCTGTTTGGCACCGACATGTTAGTCGGATTGTCTTGTACTTACTTTCACATAATTGTAACTAAGTCAGACTGCAGCTGATAACAATTTTGTACACTTTGCTAATCATCTGGCTATGTTTTGTAAAGCCAGATATCAAGAACATTTTGACTGAGCGTTTGTGACGCCTTACTGCTTTATCTTACATGTTCTCTGTTTCTGTTTTGTGTTTGAATGATTGAGACATTAGATGTGAAGTGACCACAGTGTGACCTTTATGTAGTATGCACCCCCTCGTCTTATTAGACAGCATTGATCGTATTATACGGTATTCCTCTACCCGTAATACGTAGCTGGCTGAGTCATTCTCCTGCTCTCCAGTATTCTGGTTCTGGGACGTGACACCGGCCACCCTACCATCCAGCCAGACCGATCCCTCTGGTCACCACAACCATAATTCCTAAAACTGACCAACACCTGTCCCGTCGGTGACTGCTCTCCTCGTCGTACCCGTACTATCTTCGAACACTGCCCAAAGCAGCTCCACCGCTGACTCCAGCACCCACCGCTGTCAGCGGCAGACCCAAACTCGATCGAAGCTTCCCCGCAGCAGACCCAGCTAGACATTGCACCACCGCAGTTGAGCTCCGTCGAGCAAGCTCGATCACTCCTTCAGAGCCTGGCAAAAACCCGATGTTGGCACCCAAGTGCAAGCAGGGCTTAATTTGTGGGCTAAATATTGGGCTTAACAATTAACAAAAATCCCTTTGGGCCTTAGTTGTAGGCTTTAAATCTTAAGTAAAAGAATATAAATTATGTATATGATTAACTAAAATTCCTTTGGGCTGCTAATTATTGGGCCCTTCAACCTTTAAGAATGGTCTTTTAAATGATTTAATATGAGCTTCCTAGATTTAGGCCTTATCTCCAATTAGACAAAACACATGTGGGCTTAGAACCCATTATTTTGGACTTTAAGCCATGTAAAATATTTATAGGCAAATATATAATTTTGGTTTTATATCCATGGGCGTTAAACGGGTTTTAGATCTATAGGCCTTAAATGGGTTTTATATAAACACATTTCCAATCTAGCTTTAAAAAGTACATTTTAATGGGTTTTAAATATAAATATACTTCTAATAGATGTTTGGACCTATATTTTTTTTAGAAAGGGTGATTTCATTCAAGTGTAGGAAAACTGCACAACTCTAGACCTCAACTATGAGGTATTGACATATTGTTGTAAAACCCCTAAAATTTTTCTATATTTTTATTTATTAAATTTGGTACTGATTTAAATTTTTGTATTTTACGTCGCGTAGTGCATTGTACGTCGCGCGCAAATTTGCATTTTTTGTATTTTCTTGTCGAGTGCGAATATGTACAATATACATATTTTAGAAAATATTCTTTTTTGATTTTATTATCAATGATGGTTTCAAAATAATATATATAATAATTATTTGTAGTAAAAATAATTTGGCAAGAAGATATTTAAAATTTTGATTTTTATGTTTACTTTCGAAATGATTTTATCCAAATTAGTAAAAATGTAGTTTGAAATTATTTCCTATTAATACTTAAATATAGATTATAATTTTCAAAATTATTTAATATTGATATTTTATTATTCGAAAAGTTATTAAAAATATTTATTATTTTATTATTTTCGAAATTATATTTGTTAGTATTTTTGGAAAATATATTTGGACAATATTGTGGCCATTTTAAAAACTTGATTTAATTTTATGGATTAGTGTAAATAGTATAAAGGAGGAATTTATAGATTTAAATTTAACTTGAATTTATATTTGATTTCATCGATTTAAATTTAATAATACCTATAATTTGAAGATTTGATTTATCCTAGTCGATTTTAAACTAAAATTTATTTTGATTTAAATTAGAATTTTATTTAGATTTGGATTTGGTTTTTAAATTAAGTAGAAGAATTATCTAATTGGGTTTTGAATAGTCCTAGTTCCTATCCAATTGGGAATTCTTACATCCTATAAATAGGCATGTACTCCAATATTTCTCCACATTATTCTCCATCCACCACAAATAAATATACGTGCATCGTGTGTCCGTGTTGACCTAGTTACTTCCACTAATTTTCTTTTACATATACAATCCCTCCCGTGTCCGACACACCGGACACACCTCCTCATCACCATCCGTGTCTCGCAGGACACAACCCCGACTCGACACAATCAAATTCTAACCCTATCCCTAGCCCCGTTCTAACCCGGCCCCAGCCATCACCTTCCTGTCGATCACCCGTCGCCAATACCACCACCCGACACAACCCATCACCCCCACCTGGACTACCATTACTGCCACCATCACGGCATCTCCGCCCCCATGCTGTACCAAACACGAGGCCACCCAGCCTTCTCCCGACAACCGTCATTGCCACCACTCCGGCAAGCACCCCGCCATAGCCCGCACAACAAACTACCACCCCCACTGCTAGGGCACCCGGCCACCAAATTTGACCCACGCACCATCACCACCACCGGCAACACCACCGTCAAACACTCCCCAGCCAACCTCGTCGGGACTTCGTACCACAACAGAGAAGAAAAAGGAAAAATAACTATAGAAACTCCCATACCTCCGTCACCACGTCGCCTCGTCTGTCCCGCAGCAGCGCCTGGCCCCACTCGCCTCCGCCATAGCAACACCCAATCTAGATCGAAACTCGGTGACCAGCCCTGACCTAGCCAATCACCGCCGGCCGCTAGATCTGGTCCGCCGTGATCTTCTTCGGTCCCGGCCACGGCCGAACCCTCTTCGCCGCTCTGCGCCGGAGCCGTCCTAGCCGAGTGCCCGGTGCCGTGCTCCGCCCTCAGCCGAGCGCGTGCTCGAGCACACCGCGCCGCACCACCTCGAGAATTCGACCGCCGGCGAGCGCCGCCCCTCGCCTCGGGAACTTCCAGCGACCCCTCCCGTTCGTAGCCCCGCCTGCCGTTTCCTCCGGCGCCGCCGCGAGTTGGCTCGCCGTCCCTCCTCCCGCTAACCACCGCACCCTTCCGCTCTTCTCCCGACTCTCATGCCACCATCCGCCGGCGAGCCGCGCGGCCATCAGCGCCGAGCACCGCCTCGAAAACCCCTTCTCCGACCCCGGCGTCGTCCGCCCTATCCCCCTTTTTCCGACCTCCCTCAGCGCGCCCGCATCGAGCTTCTCGCCAGCCGCTCTCCCCGACTTCACCTCCGCCGCGTGCGCGAGCACATCGCGCGCCACCCACCGACGCGAGCTCTCCGACCAACTTCCCCTCTCCGCCGATCTATCACTGACGCCGACCGCCCAAACGCCTACTCCCCTCTCCCGAAACCCCTTTCCTATCTCTCGCTCTCTCTCTCTCACTGGAAAAGTTTGGGATGGGAACAGATGTTTGGTTGTGTGATATTTTTGTTTATTATTAATATCTTTATAAATTACTTTTATATATATTTATTAGTATTATTTATGAAAGTGGTAGTATAGTTTTAGGGTTTTAATATTTATTATTGATATTATTATTATAAATCATTATTATTATTATTATTATTATTATTATTATCTTATTTTCAGTTTTATTATCATTTATGGTATGAGTATTTTTATCCTATTTATTATTATTATTATTATTATTATTATTATTATTATTATTATTATTATTATTATTATTATTATTATTATTATTATTTTTGCCTTGCTAATATAATTACTTGCATTACTAATATCACTTTAGGAAATTTTACAAATATTTTCTAGCTAATATCACAGTAAAATTTTGGACTCTAAAATATTTTTCTCAAATTTTATGTACATAAATATAGTTGGCAATTTATAGTTTTGGCCTACATAACTCGTTATTAATTTTGAATAAGTACTTAAATATCTTCATATACAAAATATCGTTTTTATACTTAGAAATATTATTTTGCCAAAACTTAGGGTTTTTTTTTTCTCCCTAAAAAGATTTTTGGATTCTCAAGTCATTAATTTAATTATTTTAACTAAATAAACCCTATTTTTAAGTATTATAAATAGTAGTTCTCTAAAATCGTATATATTATCCATTTTTCTTTCTTTGACTTTTTCTCATTTCCATAACCAAGCCTAAAATTCCTATTCGATCGCCAATTCAAGCCTATCTTATGTCCACCCTAACCAACTTAACCCTTCTGGACCCAATGGAACTGTCCGTGCCACCACCCGAGACCACCATGAATAGTTGTTACACCGAAGTCGAACTTTGTGCCACCTGTATTGTACCACACCAGGCAGCTCACCAGACGTCACAACAGGCAAGTATACCTTGCTAATTTTACTGTCAAATTATTTATTTTTTTTGCATTATTTTTTTGTTTCATATTGTTAGTTTTCCTTTATTATAAACTGCGCGTCCAAGCCATACTTGGGTGCAAGCGACTTTATTAGTCATTATTTTATTTTATGCATGATGACTTAGTGTTAGCAGACTACCTTCTTGTTGGAGGTATCCTTATATCTCCTTTGGCTGTGACACTCACCCTACACGGTTTGAGGCATTTTATTAGGGGCACGACTTATTAACTAGCTATCTCTAAAGTCGTGTGACGGTAGATGATTGTAACTGCTATGACTAGGATTTTAGAGACTCAAGCAGTTACAAAACTGGACGAGCCATGGACATGACTTGAACAGTGTAGGATATATTGGGGGAGGACAGTCGCTAGTGCGTATGAGAATCCAAACAGGTAAACCACAGTCTCCGGATGGAACTGTGGCGATATTTTTGCAGATGCCCTCTGACGTATTAGACGTTACGGACGGATACAGATGACTGGATGCCAGTTACATACACATAGCCTAAAATCCCACCCATGCGCATGAAAGTTGTCCTCTAAATGATACGTTAGGCGGTTAGAATTTCCTTCGCATATTTATGTCTAGTTTACATATTATTTTATTATTTTGGCAGTTCATATTAGCTTGTTCTTCATGTATCTTGCTACGTCCGTCTGAGGACCTGGTTTTTTCCCCAGGTGTGTGTGTTCATGTCTTCCGCAGGTATCCTAGCCAAGGCCGTGGTCTTCTCCTTTCTTTCGAAGATGATTTGCGCTTGGTTCTTCTTGCCATTTTTTGATTCATGTACATTTCTTTCATTGAGATAGTTATGGACTTTGTCTCCGCCCAACGATTGTATCATAAATATTCGAGTTGATATTTATATTATTATTCTTTTCATTGTGGATGAGATTTAGTTTGTCTTAGATTACTACATTTTACAGCTTATGTATTCATACGAGACCTACGTATTTCGTATGAATACAGCTGGCATGTCTACGTACTTGGTCCTACGTATTTTGGGACTGGGACGTTACATGTTTTTGTGGTGGCCCATGCAGGTCAAGATAAATTGTTTGGTTACTTACCGTGCCAAACAAGCCTGCATATAGGATTAGAGTCTAGGATCTCATCCACACACTTGACTGCCTTCTTGCTTGACTCCTCGATTTGCATCTTGCTTGATTCCCTCAACCATAAATTCTTATCCTTCTTTCGTGCTTGATGTTGGTTAGAAAGGTAATCCATACTAGGTAGACTTGTCCCATTGTCCCATCACCCTACTAGTTTAACTCTTGTAAGTTGGGTAGAATGTCCTATGACCTAGTAATCCCTTTGTCCTTGTGACCTATATTAGCAAGTTCACTTAGGTTCTAGAATTTAGAGGACCCTAACCCATCTAGTCAACCAAAGACCTGGACTAAGAGACCATAGGACGACTGTATAGAGACCAACATAGGATATAACTTAGAGTTTTAAGGAGTTTTGAACTAATTCTACTCTATTTTCAATCTAAATCTCACGTGCCTATATTTTATTATCTAGACTAATGATGCTAATATAGCCTAGTATTTGCAAGCTAATTCTTTATCGAGCTTGATCAAGGCATATGCTATGGAGTGGCCACTCACTAGTATATTGTCTTATTAGAACCGGTGCATGATGGTCTGATCAACCAAGTGCACTTTGGTTCGCTTCTATTTATCGTTCTACGTGGATAGAGACATAGCTAAACTTGTCCTCTAGAGTCCCATCCACAACAGCTTTGGCAATTCTTTTGAATTACTTGCTCATCTTTGAACCACATATTGGTATTCGAAAACAACTTCTTCGGACTCATATTGGTTTTCGACTTTCACTTATTTAGACGAAGACTCGTACCTAATAGATAGACCCAAGATATCACCTTTAGTTATCCCCCCAACAATTGCCAAAATAGTTAGCCATCGACCAACCGATGGGACTATATCCCCATCTCGAGTTACTTGTCCTTTCCCTTGACCTTAGATTCATTGTCGCGACCATCGTTCACTCCCTAAATTAAATTCATTATTTATTTCTGTAATTATCGAAATTACGATTTTCTAGTACATATTTTGAACGTCGTGATTTGATTCTTCATTGATATACCCTTGTACCTTCTCAAACCCCCCTACTCATTTTTTTTATTTCGAGGACGAAATTCTTGTAAGTTGGGTAGGATGTAAAACCCCTAAAAATTTTCTATATTTTTATTTATTAAATTCGGTACTGATTTAAATTTTTGTATTTTACGTCGCGTAGTGCATTGTACGTCGCGCGCAAATTTGCGTTTTTCGTATTTTCTTGTCGAGTGCGAATATGTACAATATACATATTTTAGAAAATATTCTTTTTGATTTTATTATCAATGATGGTTTCAAAATAATATATATAATAATTATTTGTATTAAAAATAATTTGGCAAGAAGATATTTAAAATTTTGATTTTTATGTTTACTTTCGAAATTATTTTATCCAAATTAGAAAAAATGTAGTTTGAAATTATTTCCTATTAATACTTAAATATAGATTATAATTTTCAAAATTATTTAATATTGATATTTTATTATTCGAAAAGTTATTAAAAATATTTATTATTTTATTATTTTCGAAATTATATTTTTTAGTATTTTTGGAAAATATATTTGGACAATATTGTGGCCATTTTAAAAACTTGATTTAATTTTATGGATTAGTGTAAATAGTATAAAGGAGGAATTTATAGATTTAAATTTAACTTGAATTTATATTTGATTTCATCGATTTAAATTTAATAATACCTATAATTTGAAGATTTGATTTATCCTAGTCGATTTTAAACTAAAATTTAATTTGATTTAAATTAGAATTTTATTTAGATTTGGATTTGGTTTTTAAATTAAGTAGAAGAATTATCTAATTGGGTTTTGAATAGTCCTAGTTTCTATCCAATTGGGAATTCCCACATCCTATAAATAGGCAGGTACTCCTCCAATATTTCTCCACATTATTCTCCATCCACTACAAATAAATATACGTGCATCGTGTGTCCGTGTTGACCTAGTTACTTCCACTAATTTTTTTTACATATACAATCCCTCCCGTGTCCGACACACCGGACACACCTCCTCATCACCATCCGTGTCTCGCAGGACACAACCTCGACTCGACACAATCAAATTCTAACCCTATCCCTAGCCCCGTTCTAACCCGGCCCCAGCCATCACCTTCCTGTCGATCACCCGTCGCCAATACCACCACCCGACACAACCCATCACCCCCACCTGGACCACCATTACTGCCACCATCACGGCATCTCCGCCCCCATGCTGTACCAAACACGAGGCCAGCCAGCCTTCTTCCGACAACCGTCGTTGCCACCACTCCGGCAAGCACCCCGCCATAGCCCGCACAACAAACTACTACCCCCACTGCTAGGGCACCCGGCCACCAAATTCGACCCACGCACCATCACCACCACCGACAACACCACCGTCAAACACTCCCCAGCCAACCTCGTCGGGACTTCGTACCACAACAGAGAAGAAAAAGGAAAAATAACTATAGAAACTTCCATACCTCCGTCACCACGTCGCCTCGCCTGTCCCGCAGCAGCGCCTGGCCCCACTCGCCTCCGCCATAGCAACACCCAATCTAGATCGGAACCCGGTAACCAGCCCTGACCTAGCCAATCATCGCCGGCCGCTAGATCTGGTCCGCCGTGATCTTCCTCGGTCCCGGCCATCGCCGAACCCTCTTCGCCGCTCTGCGCCGGAGCCGTCCTAGCCGAGTGCCCGGCGCCGTGCTCCGTCCTCAGCCGAACGCGTGCTCGAGCACACCGCGCCGCACCACCTCGAGAATTCAACCGCCGACGAGCGCCGCCCCTCGCCTCGGGGACTTCCAGCGACCCCTCCCGTTCGTAGCCCCGCCTGCCGTTTCCTCTGGCGCCACCGTGAGTTGGCTCGCCGTCCCTCCTCCCGCTGACCACTGCACCCTTCCGCTCTTCTCCCGACTCTCATGCCACCATCCGCCGGTGAGCCGCACGGCCATCAGCGCCGAGCACCGCCTCGAAAACCCCTTCTCCGACCCCGGCGTCGTCCGCCCTAGCCCCCTTTTTTCGACCTCCCTCAGCGCGCCCGCATCGAGCTTCTCGTCGGCCGCTCTCCCCGACTTCACCTCCGCCGCGTGCGCGAGCACATCGCGCGCCACCCACCGGCGCGAGCTCTCCGACCAACTTCCCCTCTCCGCCGATCTATCACCGACGCCGACCGCCCAAACGCCTACTCCCCTCTCCCGAAACCCCTTTCCTATCTCTCGCTCTCTCTCTCTCACTGGGAAAGTTTGGGATGGGAACAGATGTCTGGTTGTGTGATATTTTTGTTTATTATTAATATCTTTATAAATTACTTTTATATATATTTATTAGTATTATTTATGAAAGTGGTAGTATAGTTTTAGGGTTTTAATATTTATTATTGATATTATTATTATAAATTATTATTATTATTATTATTATTATTATTATTATTATTATCTTATTTTTAGTTTTATTATCATTTATGGTATGAGTATTTTTATCCTATTTATTATTATTATTATTATTATTATTATTTTTATTTTTGCCTTGCTAATATAATTACTTGCATTACTATTATCACTTTAGGAAATTTTACAAATATTTTCTAGCTAATATCACAGTAAATTTTTGGACTCTAAAATATTTTTCTAAAATTTTATGTACATAAATATAGTTGGCAATTTATGGTTTTGGCCTACATAACTCGTTATTAATTTTGAATAAGTACTTAAATATCTTCATATACAAAATATCGTTTTTATACTTAGAAATATTATTTTGCCAAAACTTAGGGTTTTTTTTTCTCCCTAAAAAGATTTTTGGATTCTCAAGTCATTAATTTAATTATTTTAACCAAATAAACCCTATTTTTAAGTATTATAAATAGTAGTTCTCTAAAATCGTATATATTATCCATTTTTCTTTCTTTGACTTTTTCTCATTTCCATAACCAAGCCTAAAATTCCTATTCGATCGCCAATTCAAGCCTATCTTATGTCCACCCTAACCAACTTGACCCTTCTGGACCCAATGGAACTGTCCGTGCCACCACCCGAGACCACCATGAATAGTTGTTACACCGAAGTCGAACTTTGTGCCACCTGTATTGTACCACACCAGGCAGCTCACCAGACGTCACAACAGGCAAGTATACCTTGCTAATTTTACTGTCAAATTATTTATTTTTTTGCATTATTTTTTTGTTTCATATTGTTAGTTTTCCTTTATTATAAACTGCGCGTCCAAGCCATACTTGGGTGTAAACGACTTTATTAGTCGTTATTTTATTTTATGCATGATGACTTAGTGTTAGGAGACTACCTTTTTGTTGGAGGTATCCTTATATCTTCTTTGGCTGTGACACTCACACTACACGGTTTGAGGCATTTTATTAGGGGCACGACTTATTGACTAGCTATCTCTAAAGTCGTGTGACGGTAGATGATCGTAACTGCTATGACTAGGGTTTTAGAGACTCAAGCAGTTACAAAACTGGACGAGCCATGGACATGACTTGAACAGTGTGGGATATATTGGGGGAGGACAGTCGCTAGTGCGTATGGGAATCCAAACAGGTAAACCACAGTCTCCGAATGGAACTGTGGCGATATTTTTGCAGATGCCCTCTGACGCTTTAGACGTTACGGACGGATACAGATGACTGGATGCCAGTTACGCACACATAGCCTAAAATTCCATCCATGTGCATGAAAGTTATCCTCTAAATTACACGTTAGGCGGTTAGAATTTCCTTTGCATATTTATGTCTAGTTTACATATTATTTTATTATTTTAGCAGTTCATATTAGCTTGTTCTTCCTGTATCTTGCTACGTCCGTCTGAGGACCTGGTTTTTCCCCAGGTGTGTGTGTTCATGTCTTCCGCAGGTATCCTAGCCAAGGCCGTGGTCTTCTCCTTTCTTTCGAAGACGATTTGCGCTTGGTTCTTCTTGCCATTTTTCGATTCATGTACATTTCTTTCATTGAGATAGTTGGTAGTGGACTTTGTCTCTGTCCAACGATTGTATCATAAATATTCGAGTTGATATTTGTATTATTATTCTTTTCATTGTGGATGAGATTTAGTTTATCTTGGATTACTACATTTTACAGCTTATGTATTCATACGAGACCTACGTATTTCGTATGAATACAGCTGGCATGTCTACGTACTTGGCCCTACGTATTTTGGGACTGGGGCGTTACAATTGTTTAGATCCAGACGACAAATAACATGCTCTAATCTCGCTTTGATATACATTCCACACTAGTTGAATCCCATCATGCAAATATCGTTGTCTATGTTGTTCCAAAGCTCCGAAGTAGTGGTTGACTTCCCTTCCAAGATTCGCTTGTTTCTTTCGCGCAAAATGTGCCATATCGCAACAAGGATTCGGACCGTTCCTTTTGTATAACTCTCTCTCCCTTTGTTCTTGAGGTTATGGACTTCCTCAAGAGTTTCAGCCATTCCTGCCCAGTTGGACAAATATATATATATATATATATATATATATATATATATATATATATATATATATATATATATATATATATATATATATAAACTTCTGAGAGATTCGTGGAGGTGTGGCGATCCGTGGGCGATCTCCTCCCTGACCCCGGCAGGGTCCCTCCGCTGCCCCTCGCGACGGCCTTCGGGGACCGCTAGTCGGTCTGTCCTCTCCGTTGTTCGCCAGCTCCCCTCCTTGTTTTCCTCCATGGCTGGGACGATCCCCTCCACCCCCTGCAGGTAACGCCTTGGCCGCCCGACCTCCTAGCCGTTTGAAAAGTACAAAAGGTTATCATGATTAACAATTTGAGGAACTCTATAAGAGGTTTAATTCCGCTGGTACTCCTCGTTGTTCGAAGAGGGCTCGACGAAGTCCGCCGCGAACCGGAACTTCTTCTTCTTTCCTTCTTCATATATGTTTCTCCTTCCACCACCACCACCATGGCCTGTAGCTTTATAACAAAAATATTAAATTATTAGATGAAACAAAAAAACTAATTACGAAAAGATCACTAAATCAAAATCAAACAGAACACATATTCATAGAAAACATGAGATTAAAGATGAAAATGTTACAGAAGCAACACCACAATTTTACAACAACTAAGCAGACTCTGCTAAGCAATAACTAAAATTAGGGATTGTGTCCTCCTTTGATTTAATTTATACAAAGAAGATATTTGAGAGAACGAGCTTTTATTGGCTTCCTAAATGTACCATTCTTCGTCCTAAATGTACCATTCATCGTCGGTGTATCATCTAGATCGCCAGCGGCGGTGATGTCGTCGTCTACATCGCCTACAGACGTGGACACACTGTGTCCTTCCATTCCAGCCGACACACAATTATTGTTATATATACGTAGTTGCACAACATATTAAATTATATGGACGAAAGAGAAAGTAAATATGAGTTAATTTAGGGTATTCATTGAAAAAATTGCATTAAAGAATGACCTACTATAGCAAGCTAACAAGAGGTCAAAAGTCAAAAACAGCATTAAATGATGTCTCCTGTATTATTTAATCTGAATTTGATCTGAACCGTTGGATGAACATCCAACGGTCCAGATTTTGGATGTATCGATACATCCAAAAAGGGTGGATGTATTGTAGAATTTTCCTATATATATATTCTTTTATATATATATATATATAAAAGAATATATATATATATATATATATATATATATATATATATATATATATATATATATATATATATATATATATATATAAAGAATATATATATATATATATATATATATATATATATATATATATATATATATATTCTTTATATATATATATATATATATATATATATATATATATATATATATATATATATATATATTCTTTTATATAAAGAATATATATATATATATATATATATATATATATATAAAGAATATATATATATACATATATATATATATATATATATATATATATATATATATATATATATTCTTTTATATAAAGAATATATATATATGTATATATATATATTCTTTATATATATATATATATATATATATATATATATATATATATATATTCTTTATATAAAAGAATATATATATATATATATATATATATATATATATATATATATATATATATATATATATATATATATATATATATATATATATATATATATATATATATAAGGTCCTTCTATAATACATGGGATGTATCAATACATCCTAAACAATTGCATTGAAAATGCATTAGAAATTGTGAAAGGTTTTTACTTTGACTTTGACTTTACCTGTTACTTTGACTTCGGCTTTAATCTGAACCATTGGATCAACATCCAATGATTCAGATTTGGGATGTATCGATACAAATTTTTACATGGGATGTATTGAAGAATTTTCCATATATATATATAATATATATATATATATATATATATATATATATATATATATATATATATATATATATATCTATATATATATATACATATGTGTGATGTTTAAGGATGAAGTTCAAACCCATAGGAAGTTCAAACCTCCACTGCTTTGAGTCAGTCCTTATATGTAAGGATAGTCCACTCTAATAATGTTAGTTCATTTATGTTAATCCTATTAACTACATACTATTTCATAAAAGGATCACAAGTGAATAGAAGTCTAGTTGATGACTGAGTGTTAGTTTGAGTGTTATAGCTATAGTTAATATATAGCAATCGTGTATACTTGTATATGTGTACTAGTATGGGATATCCTAGTAACTAGATATTAAGTATTGAGGCATGGTATGGATACCATGATACCCCTAACTAACTATCATGACCTAGAACATAATGTTTAGTCCAAAACCCCTAGAATTAGACTAAAGGAACTAAGGTTGACCCAGAGTTGACCAATTGACTAGTTTGACTAGCGTTGACCTAGTTTGACTTTTCATGACCTAGAAAAGGCGTAGAAGCATGTAATAAATACATTTAAATATAATGTTTACTCTAGAACACCAAATAACCTTGTATATCTCACATATATATTTGTGTGACACTACTTTGGGCATCGATCATCATTCGCTACTCAGGACCGCAGGCGAGTACATTCTCTGATAGTGTTCATTTATTTGATGATCATTATAATTCAGCTTCTAGTATAGTATTATTTGATTCTCTGGCACAACACGAATTTGTATTTCTAGATCCATTTCATGTGACACACATATTATATTTGTTTGGCTCTATTTCTGGAAACACCTACGAGCATCATGTACTTTCTGGCTAAACTTGTACTCTATTTACGTGTCGGGATATGGGTTCACTTGTGCTTATCGGGATGGAAAAATAATTGAGTAGACATGTAAACATTCTCAATCATACTGGAACCACCCCTACTGGAAAGATAGTCGTCGTCGCTAGGCCAAGCGTGCGATGTGTCGTATTCACTACTGGTCTAATCGCAAAAGATAGTCGTCGCACGCTTGCCAAGCCTGCGATGTGTCGTATTAACCCTCTAGATATTTACATGTCGAAAGCGGTATTTCAAAACACACTAGGTTAGTGTCTTGTACTGGATTCACACTGGACTTGCATTGTACTGACTGGACTCACATCACATTTGTTCTAGTTCGGATATCTCTATTTACAGTCTTCATTACCATGCTTTTCTGATTTACTGTGTTTTACTCTCCTCGTACCTTAGTTAAACTGTTGTTCTATTTCATTTTCTGACCCATTCTATCATGTTCATCATATATTACTTTCTATAACTATTTTATAGTCTTTATCATTTATTTGGAACTACTATAGGAGATGTGCTCGTCCCATCCTGACTGGATATATTTTTCAGATGATTGTTCAGGGGATCTGTGTCCCACTTATTACGGATTCGAGGAAGGGATAGCTACCATGGGTCAGGATTCTCAAGAGTGTCCGAGAGACTTAGTTCTAGTTTTGAGTTGTTTTAGATTCCATGTTAGAACTTTGACTTGTAATAATAGAGATTTTGTTATTTGTATTAAGACTTATGATTGAGTATTTACTATATCATTATACTTGTCCTCTATTCGGAGTTGAGATCTATGACAGGTACATTATATCACTGTGTGAGACTGTTAGTTAGTAACCGAGACAGCGTTCTACCGTCGATGTTGTAGCGTAGGCTGGGCGCTGTTAGGCACACGTGCCCTATATCGGGTGCGGGTCGTGACACGTTTTTAGTGGTAGTCCATGCAGGTCGAGATTCACATTAGTGCAATGTCGTGGTAGTGCAACGGTTTAGTTGTACTGCTGTGAGCCTTCGATAGGAAATAGGGAATAGGCTATAGGGCGAGAGGATACTCAATCACAATTAGGACTTCTTAAGAAGATTCCTGGGACGATCCTTGAGAATCTTATTATAAACTATCTTGAAATTTGATTCCAACTGTTTTCGTCTACTCTCATTTGTCCGTTGTTGAATTTGATTCTTTGTGTTTATTGTTGACTTGATTTTCTACCAAGATAAATCTTATAGCCTAGGTTGCTTCAGTTATAGAATCTAAAGTTTACCGCAGCCATATTAGCTGGCAAGGCGAAGGTATAGAGTCTGATTTTGGATGTATTTCTTGGGTTGTGAGAATTTAAAGTTTTCGCATCCAAGCATGCGACAATGTAAAAATTTTAGATACCATAATTCTAGAGGTATGTACCTTAGTTGCAGACCCTATGGTTTATCGTAGACATACTTACTAGCATGACGAGGATTCTGGAAACATGATCCTGGATAGACAGGTATGATTATCAGATTGTAGAATAGATACCCTATAGATGGTACCCTAGTAAAATGGAGTGAATATCAGTATGGATGTTACTTGAGTATCATAAAGAATAGAGAGGGAGCTAGGCCACCTGTGGCGCAGCATCATGCCCCGCACCATCAGAGGGATATACCCCAGGGAGGCAGGGCTTTTGCGTTGATGGTCGAGGAGGCCGATGCTACGAGTGACGGGTTAGCAGGTCTGTCTTTTTCTGTTCTTCTTCCTTTCGTCCTTTTCCATCTTGATTGTGTGATTCTATTAGTACCTGTCAGGATATTTTGTGCCGTGCTAGATAGTGTAGTGACCATGTTTGAGAATGTGAAATCACGACCAATAGGACCATGATCATGCATGTTGTTAGATAGAATTTCTTGACTTGATTGTTGGGGGTTTGACTTAGAGGAGTACGACCAACTTTAAATCTCGAGGACGAAATTTTTCTAAGGGGTAGGTTTGTAACCACCACTTTCCTAAAAGAGGGGTAATTTTAACTTTTTCCTAATTGTTGTTATTGGTGTGATTTCATATTATATCTTGAGTAGTAAATTAATTTTTAAAACTAAACTTTATATTTTGGTTAATTATCTAAATACTTAATATAGTGTATGTGATATTTTTGAATTTGGATAATGGTTAGCCTTTAGATTAGAATAGTGATTAGTGATCCTAGAGGACCTAAACCAACTTGTCATGACCATCCAACTAGAAGATTTTTTTTAGGACTAGCCTAAATGAACTTTAGTTAGTCTCTAGCTAGATTAGAAGAATTAGTTAGAAGGTTTGACTAAACACCTAATTAGGAAGGAAGGTTTAATCCCTAACTTGTCATGACATTGGAGAGGGACTTAGTGGACATTCCAACTTAGCCAAAACCCTAAATTAAAGCCCCCATAGCAGCCTACCTTCCTTATAAAGCCCTACTTCATCTTCTTCCTCCTCATTTCACTCCAAACCCTAACCCTAATTAGAGGCTTCTTTCCCAATTTCTCCTACCACCAAATTTTCTTCAAATTGACCCAAATTAGTCTCATTCTCTTCCTCTTGGAGAGGAGAATGCTTTATTGACAAACTTGGAGGGATTAGAGCACTTGGAGCTTGGAGGACTTTCAATCTTAGATCCATTTTCATTGGGAATCCATCTCCCAATTGGTATGAGCTTTATAACCATTAATTTTCATCAAATTAGTGTAGAGGCATTCATTAGGGACCCTCATACATTAGGTTTACGATGGAGAGGAGTTTTGACTCTTCCTCCTCTCTTTTGGAGACTTTCCTCTTTGTGCTTTGACCCATTTTTTTGGAAATCCGAGAACGGGATTTCTAGGGTTTGTGAAATAGGTTTGTTAGACTCTAATGGTGATTTAGAACATGTGGATGATCTTGGGGTCAAGTTTGAATCCATTTGGAGTGCGTATCATGGACATGTCCGATACGCACGCCAAGTGTTTGACAAAATGACCTAAAGAGCACCAAATGCTCTAACAGTTTTGACACTTGTTACTAATGTATATTCATGTAAGTTATCAATTAGTATGTTTATTGGTAATATTTGAGGGTAATATATGGTTTTATACCCTTAGGGAGTTGTGACTTGAAAATAGGAACTAAGTGTAGGTGGTTGTTCATGTAATAGAATGTATATGCCCAATACATTTCAGTCCCTGTCGGGATTTTGGTTTCAGACCACAGGGCTTCGTTACCAGTCCCATTTCCTTTAGTCAGTCTTGATCATGTTCAGTCCTCACTATACTATCCACTTCATCTATGATGTTCAGTCTACATTTATTGCTTAGTCTTAAGCATTCTTTTATTCAGTCATTGAATTAGTGTTCAGTCATTAATTCATTATGAGTGCATATGTATTAACCCACATCCAAGTATAGTTCAGTCTTCTTGAACTATATTGTTCAGTCCACCCATTTGTTAGGATCAGATATAACCTGTTCAAACCTCACTCTAATATTCATGTTCTGTCATGCCTTCAGATGTTCAGTCCCCACTCTATTTTATGTTCAGACATTAGTTGTTCAGTCTCCTGCCTTTATATTGATTCAATCCCTTAGCTTGTTCAGTCAGTGAGCTTTGAACAATCCACATTTGATTCACATGTTAGCATTTACTCTGTATCAGTCCAGTTCACTACTGTTCAGCCCAAATTTGGCTTACCATATCACTCCATGATTCATTCCCTTCTTCATATGTTCAATACCAAATTGTTTCAGTCCATTAGTTTTCTTCTTATTCAGTCCCAAATATCCACTGATACTTTGAGTATCAGTCCAAATTGATGTCCTACATATCCACTCAAATGTCCAGTCCTTAGAGTACAGCCCACAACTCCTCTTTGATCAGTCCTTGGTATCACCTATTGGCCAATTCATTTGTAGCTTAGACATCACTTTTTAGTTCAGTCCCTATAGGGATGGCAGTGGTCATGAGTGAGAGACTTAGGATATCAGTCTATTTTGATGTCTTGTCAGTCCAGTTATTGAATAAGAGGATGTTAGAAGCAGGGCAGTGCATTGGCTGCACTTGGCAGCTGGGGAATTGAACCCTACATTCAATTCCAGGTTAGAAAGAGAGGAGATTGAGGTCGGGCAAGGTGAAGGGGGCTTTGATACTTTGGTGTGAGTGTTCCCTGAGTAAGAGAGTGTCTTGTACTTGTATGTGGGTATGTGTACAGGTTTGAGGGGAACATGGGACTGTCACACATGGTTTGTGGAGTAGTCGAGTGTAGGTAGATGGAGGTGATGTGAGTATCAGTGGGAATGATATTTGAATATCAGTTGGTCCACTATTCAGTGCCATTCCTATTTAGATGTTTAGTCTTTGGAAATTGATTTCAGTCCTAATTTCACTTACAGTATCAGTCCCAAATCCTTCATTATTTGCTCATTCCAAATTGCTTGCTAATCAAACCCTTACCTTATCCAAGTATCAGACCCAGTTACTGTAGGTACCATCTGATTGATACTCTTTGAGTATCTGTCCATATCCTTTCATTGTTTAGGCTATGTTAAGTTCAGTCCTCTTTTGAACTTTGAATGGTAGTCATAGTGTTCAGTTCCCTTTATTCTTGTGTCCAAATCTTTTTGGTTCAGTCTCTCCCTACCTATGATGTTCAGTCCCATATCCATTTGATGCTCAGTTAGTGTGTGATGCATACATATACCAGTCCTTAGAAGCCATATATATACCAGTTAACTAATGACAAGGGAAATGAAGGTTAAGATTTAACTCATGCATCAGTCCATTTTATCATTTATCAGTATATATGAATGAAGTGGAAGGGAACCATTAGTGTTATATGCAATTGATTATTAGTGAATGGCGAAGGCATGAAGGAGAGATGGGAGTGCAGTAGGCCATATAGGCCAGGATGTAGGCAGTAGCTTAGCCTGTGTGACATTCGACTTAGACTGTGCAGTGAGAGGCGGGGGGGGGGGGGGGGGGGGGGGGGGGCTTTTCCATCTTCCATATTTCTAAATCTGTGAGAATAGAAAATGTAGTAGGCAGCTAGGGGAGCAAACCCTATTTTTATGCAGCAGATGACAAGAGACTCAAGGGGACTTGGACTGTTGAGCGTGTGACATTACCAGGTGTGAGCATTTGATTCAATTATAGATATCAGTCTCTATAGGGTAGATGGGGGTTGAGACTAAAATGGGTATGTGTATCAGTTGCTAAATATCTCAGCCCCTTTGTCCTATTTTGTTCAGGTATCACATGTAGCAGTCCTATTTTCTTCATGTATCAGTCAAGGGTATTGGGATGGGGTTTAAGAGCAGGTGCATAGAAGCTCTAGGGACACTGGTTTGATAACAGATAGGATTGAGGAAAAATCATGCATGTGTCTTAGGAAGGGGTTCAGGACAGTAGGTAGCAAGACTTGAGAGAAATAGGCGTGTGTGTGTGTGTGTGTGTGTGTATATATATATATATATATATATATATATATATATATATATATATATATATATATATATATATATATATATGGTGAAACTTTTGAATTCCTAAAATACCCTTGGGTATTTTATAAACATGATATTGCCATGTCAACTTGCATGTCATTTATGTTTAAGAGTCAAAACAATAAAGTTTGCATGCTATTAAGTCTCATCTTTCTATACAATTCTTCATATTCCAATGGTAATAAATTTTTATGTCCTTACCATATTTCCAAAGTTAATTATTAATTATTCTCAATAGAAAATTAAAAAAAGAACAAAATTTGTACTTATAATCCATTGGCATTTGTAAAAAGAAAACACATACACGTGAATAGTCACCTGAAAAAAACGGAAAGACGGTAGCTGACCTTATGATATTTTAATTGAAATACGTGCAAAGCACGTACATGTAGACTAGTATATATATATATATATATATATATATATATATATATATATATATATATATATATATGTGTGTGTGTGTGTGTGTGTGTGTGTGTGTGAGGATGAGGTTCAAACCCACAGGAAGTTCAGACCTCCACTGCTTTGAGTCGGTCCTTATATGTAGGGACAGTCCACTGAGTGTTATAAATCTGCTACACAATTTCATATCTGAATAACCTGTTCAGTATCACATACAATTAACCTGTGCATCATAAAAATTCATGCTAAATTGCAATTTTGATTTCAACAATTTCAATCGCAACTTCCATTTCGATCAATCAAGATATAGAAAAGGTTTGTCAAAATAAATAAATTTATACATTTTTCATTAAAACATTCAAAATGTACAAAAAGTTGTTGTACGCCTAAAGTAACCGAAATAGTAGTCCAAAATAAATTTTTCATTTAAAGAGAATCCAAGATGTACAAAATATATGTAACCTAACGCTAGTCCAAAATTCAACTAAACCATTCTATTTGAATAAAAGCTTACAAGAATATAATATTCAACTTGTACTATAGTAAAAAAAAGTCTATTACATAATATGCAAGTCCTAGTACTACTTCTTAGCGTCCACCTTTTCGAGCATCAAACTTGAACCTAATCCACACTCATCATTAGCTCCGCACAAAAAAAAAGACTAAAATTAATATTTGGACTACAAGATCTTATTATAAAGCACTAAAACAACTCAAATCCTTTAATTTTACTGAAAATTAGGCATAAAAAAATAAGAGGAAAAAAATTCAATTGTAGTAAAATTTTCTCACGGTCAAGTACATGCAAATATTTACATGAAAATAAGTTTCTTGCTACTTCTGAACCTTGAGTGTGGGGTGAAGTCCTAAAATACAGAAATAAAATAGTATTAGCAATGAAAGAGAGACGAGCAAACTTCAAAGGATTAATGTTGGTTTCTAACTCAATCTGACCACATATAGCACAATTACAAGATTTTCACATTTCAAATCATACTGAAATTCTTAATGACAGTCGTATATTCCACCTATGGCAACCATCACAACTTTTCTTTCATGAGCTACTTGGCAAAGTCCATATCAGTTTGATGATGCCAAGAAGATGAGTAATGTCTAGCTCGACCTACAAACCATATGAACATAGTCAATACTCGATTCTAATATTCAAAAAAAAAGAAGGAGAAAACAAGTCATACTACCATCATGGACATGGAACCCTGAGACCTCGAGTGGAATTTTAGTACTTGCATTTGCTGAACTTTTTTGTACATTAGTCGTGTACTCCAATACTATGTCATGACCTTATTATGAAATACGTCATGAGAATCTGATAGAATCTCCGAAACTGCAGCATGTTGAAGAAGTTAATCATCAAGTGTGTGTGTATATATATATATATATATATATATATATATATATATATATATATATATATATATATATATATATATATAAATTATTTTTCTAGCTTATGATGATTCTACTTTAATTTAAAAATTAAGTAATCGTTCTATAAGGCATACATTTGTTTTTAGGCAGCATGTACTGACACTTTTCGACACGTGTCATAGTACTCACACTGAGAGGTCCTCTTGTGTTCACTCTGAATAGTCCTAGTATTACTTTGGAGAGTCTCCATTATTTAATCCTACACCGGTCCTAAAACTCATTTCAACTTCTTGTAATTTTCTTACTTTATTCCCAAGATTTGTTTAGGACTCAGTAGTTCCATACTAAAGAATTTGTGATAAATGACCAATGCTTCAGACTTTTAAGGTAGTCAAACATAATTTCCTAGTAAGTTTTGGGTAAGAAATTATGAATCCTCTAGAATAATTGGATATTTGTAATGAACACTGAAACCTCGTAAGGGTGTCTAACATGGATGCTCATACACTTATCTGAGTAATACTAATTTTAATGCCTAATTTTTAACTCTGGATTAGAGTCAACTGCATTTGGGTTTTACGCACTAAAACTCCTATTTCAAATAGGATTATTTCCTTATGTTACTACGTCGTTCAGGGCTCGGAGTTTTACGCCAACTTCAAGACGATTACTTTCTAATCCTATGGTCATACATAAAATAAAAGCAAACATTTATAACTGAGGCATATAAAATTAAGATCAGTATCTGAATGTATATCATACTCATAAATGTTTGGTGCATTAGTTATGAGTTTGATATCTATCAGTTATCAGTATATGAATGTATACCAAAATGTGCTCTTATTTTCACCAGTTTCGGAGATAAATAATAGAAGATATGAGATTGATATGGCGGCAATCCATTTTGGTCGTAGTATCTGTATCGTAATGAATGTATACCAAAATAAATGTATACCAAAATGTACTCTTATTTTCACCAGTATATCAAACTCATAAAATTAAGATCAGTATCGGAATGTATACCAAAATGGACTTTTTATGAGGTTGATATTGCTGCAATCCATTTTGGTCGTAGTATATGTATTCGTAATCAATTTTGATTCCTTATTATGAATATCAGTATCGATGGTTTCAATAGTTTCAAAGCTCAGTAATAGAAGATATAAGATGTAATGCATCACTAATTCACTGGAAATTCCAACCTAACATACAAGTAATGAATTGCATCATCTATAGGAGAAATCTGAAAATTGCAATTTCAATTGAAAATGATATTCATTAATAGGTGGTAGTAATTTGAGTTAAGAAGTCACTAATGAGATATACAAGTAGGTCTTAGAATACATAGAGGCTTGTTACCTTCACAGTCACATCCTTGATCGACAAGATTGCTTTCACATCATTCCAAGATATTTGAAAGTTTGATAGAAGAGAAAAGTCAGAATGAAGAAAGGCCATCTACAAGGGGATTGCTAAATCTGATCTAGCTGAAAGTTTGACATTTGAGATGTGAGTCCCATTTATATAATGTAATTTAAGATGGAATCATCGCAATTATCAATTAACTTGGACTGAATTTTTACTATAAAAATAAACTTGAGAATGAATGTAGTTAATTCGGTTCAGTCAGCTACTCTGAGATGCGATTGCAGCAAGATAATATAATGATAGAAAACTAGGAAAAGGTACCTTGTCTCAGAATGCACACAAATCTTCCATATTTTTTGTAGATTCCTGCAAAATGTGAAGAGAGATTAAGCAAACCAAGTGTCAAAATTAGCCCAAAAATGAAGGGCAATTACAAGGTACGACAGATGATATCATTCAAAAGTAAATTATTATGAGAGATAGGTACCCAAAGGCTCGTCCCCATAACCTTAAGCTAAAAAATAGAATAATTTCCATAATAGTTTGTTCAAATAAATATGCAAAACAAGGGGGTCACGAGTTAGTTATGCATTTTTATATAATCAAACTATCAGTTGCGGACAGCCACGCACATTTCACACTTTGACATGGCTATAAGGTTTCTTACCAGTTTTTCAATATCCCTAGGAATCAAACATACTACATTATTCTCTATGTATGGCATAGCATTCTTCGTCTTATGCAAAATTTACAAGTATATAAAGGTGGAGAAGTTTGTGTGTAGCCTACATATGTCGGACAGAGATGGACATGAGTGTTGTGTCTGACACAGATGAAAATTCCAATTTTTGGTGGGAAGGAATGTCATAAACTCGTAAATAATTGATACTAATGGAAAAAAAAAATACCAATATAGTAAATACAACTTAAAAACTCACTGGTTCCGAAAGACTGGAACATAAGATTTTATGTATGTGGTCAAAGAAGGGACAATAAAACTTTTACTGACTTGCAGTGGAGGTTATTATCATAATTTTACCGTGTGTGTGTGTGTGTGTGTGTGTGTGTGTGTGTATAGAGAGAGAGAGATACATGACATGGAACAATTAGACCGAATATCCTCAAACGAAAATGACTTGGACATATAAACTGTAAGATAGGAACCAACTTTATCAAACCACTGCAAAAGCTTTAGAAGATAATTTGTGTTAACCTTGTCAAAATCGAAAGGCCGCCTATGCGCAAGTATATGGCGCCTAAGAATAATGGTTGAATAAAATTATTGAGAACATTTGTTTCATTTCTGCATTTAAATCTTGAAAGATGTCAACAAGGGTCATCCCTTCCCCACCTTGCAACTCACCAAGCTTAGTAAATGCACTTTATTCTAGACTACATAGCAACAATAAAAATTTATTGGCAAATCAAGTAAAATGCTTTCAGTTACTAAATTGGTCAAGAAATAAATCAATCCAACATTTCTACTCTCTAAAAAAAAACTAAAAAAAGGTCATGTTTCAGAGGGACATTGATCAAAAGAAAATTGTATGGAGAATAAAACAATTTCAAACATAAGATCAAAGTCTTATTCCGCAAGTATTCTCTTCATTTGACAAACTAGAGTTACAACCACTGGCAATGGCCTGGAGGTTTTTCAAAACAGTCATGTGCTTAGCAATTCATGCTCATATATGTTCTATCAGTTCCCAAATGGAACTTTGTCGTACTTGACAATGCACCTGGCCGCGGCCGACCCATAGGTAGCATGGACACTTTTTGTGCATTTGCTTTTAAGAGCATCAATTTCCTGCTTGAGACAATTGAAACATGTTACATTTGAAAGCCCCACTTTTGCTGTTAAAACAGTGGGATGCACTATATGCTACTAGTGCAATGGATGTTT
Organism: Iris pallida; assembly: GCA_029216955.1. NCBI lineage: Eukaryota > Viridiplantae > Streptophyta > Magnoliopsida > Asparagales > Iridaceae > Iris > Iris pallida. The sequence goes on from JANAVB010004398.1 coordinate 9,276,315, forward strand.
GATTCTTGTAGTCTCTATCTCCTTGATTTGGTGTTTCGTCCAACAAATTCTAGTTCAATAGAATCTATATGAAAACGCAGTAAATTAAACCTCACAATTTTCATAATTATGTTTAAGCTCTGCATTGGCAACAAGTAAATGTTTTGGTCGTGTAGTATTGGTGTGGTTCAAAGCCCTATGCATCAAAGAACTCTAGTAATACATACAATTTTTTTAACAAGCAGTTGGTGTGCTCCACAACAAAAAGTCTGCACTTAAACCCATTCTTTTACTGCTAAGGTCAACATATTCATCATATCCACAAAATTAAAAACAACTGCAAATCCATAGGGCAAATAAAAATAAAAGAAGGGCCTTCTGATCAATTACGTGAATCGAGTGGTGTTGAAGCCGCTGGACTTGAGGTCGACGACCTGGACGACGATCTCCGGTACCTCCACGAGGAATCTGGCGACGGGGATCCCTTCCCCGTTGAACGCGAAGCCGCCGAGGAGGCCGTGTTTGGAGGAGAACATGTGCATGGAGCCTCTTTGGCGGAGGTACGACGTCCTCGGAGGAATCATTGATCACCATGGAAGCTCCGGCAGGCAACCTTCTTCATGGAGTACTCATGGATGATGTCGGGGTTTAAGATGATAGGGCCGGCTATACACACCTCAACCATTTATAAGGACACCCCATGTTCTAGATAGGGGTGAGCATTATTAGGTTTCAAACCGAACCGAACCGAACCGAACCGAACAAACAATTCGGTTCGGTTTAAATTCAATTCGGGTCGGTTTCGGTTCAGGAAACCCATTAATTCGGTTTTCGGTTTCGGGTAAGGTTATTGGGTTCGGGTTCGGTTTAAAACCGAAACCGAATAAGATATATGAAATTACATATATGCCCTCGACCCTAGGTGTATGTATATAATCTCATTTTCTCTCTCTCTCCTCTCATATTTCATTTCTCTTACTATTTCCTTCTCCAGGAAGAGAGGCGAGCAGCCGGTCACTCTCTCTCCTCACTCCGTTTAAAAAAACCTAGGAAGAGAGCAGCCGGTCCCCTTCCCGGCTGGCTTCGCCTCTCACCTTCTCCCCTTCTCCGACTCTCCGCCTCACTCCATCTAGAAAAACCCTAGATCTCAACCCTAGATCTGAACAGTGTGCTCTAACTGGCTCAAGAGTTGGGGGTTTCCTTTCAGATCTGACCTGTAGCCATCTCTTCCAACTATTTTTGTAAGTATTTTTAATTTTTTTCCTTTTAATTTCTGTACTGTAGTCTTTTAATTTTTTTCCCTAGATCTGAACCCTAGATCTGAACTGTAGCTATCTCTTCCAACTATTTTTTCTTTTCTTTTAATTTCTGTAAGTATTTTTTTCGTTTAATTTCTTTTAATTATAAGCATTCAGTGCATGGAGGTTTTGAAACTCTTCTGATGGAGAACAAAGAGTGGAGGCTCGACTTTTGAGTTCTTAAGAATTCATTATGATTTCAAAACCTCCATGCAAGGAAGAAATCATAATGAACAAGGAAAAGTGGAGGCTCGACTTTTAATTTCTCCATTATACATTATGCCGAACGAATTGTAAGGAAGAAATTATAATGTTGGCTCTATTTTGATTTCTTCCAGCATGCAAACAAGCAAGGAAGAAATCATAATGAATTACTAATTAGCATTGAGCATCCAGCATGCAAACAAGTCTACATTATACATTATAATGTTGGCTATTTTTGTTTATTCTAATGTTAATTTTTTATTTTTGTTTTACAGTTATTTGTGGCTTGGATATTTGGATTATTGGTCATACTTGGATTATTTATTATTATAATCTCGGCAAGCCAGCAAGCCAGCAATCGCTGTAAGTAATCTTTAAAATTTTTAACTTTCATATGTTCGTTTATATTTTGCAGGATCGCTTACAGTGCCAAATTGCACAAATGCTGCATTGCAATGCCTTAATGGCTAAAAATCTGAAAGATTTTACAATTAAATGTTTGCTTTGCTTGGGGTTGGGATTTTTATTTTACAATTAAATATTTGTTGACTTGTGTCATATGATTTTTTTTCCTATGAATTGTCTGTGTTAAGTTTGCTTGTGTGTATTTTTTTTATTGAATTGTCTGTGTTCAGTTTGCATTATTATGATGTGTAATTGTATTTAATTGTATTGTCTGTGTTCAATTGATTGTCTGTGTTCAGTTGCATGTGTGTTCAGATGTGTCTGTGTTCAATTGATTGTCTGTGTTCAGTTGCATATGTGTTCAGATGTGTCTGTGTTCAGTTTTTATTTTATGATAAGAATAGAAAAAACTGATAAGAAAAAAAAACAACTTTATCTTATTTTTATATTATGTTCAAAAAATAATTTAGCATAGGGTGGGGTTGACTAAAACTGTATCTTGTTCTTATATTTGTTCAACAAATAATTTAATAGGTCATTTGTTGCGTAAGTTGAGTCAAATTCATGGCATCAACATCGTACTCATGCAATGTGCGTATTCTGAATTCCTTCTATTTATGATTTGTTTTGAAATTTGCTTTATAAATTAAAATTGTAATATATATTTGTTATGTTTATTTTAGATGTTGAATGAAGGGGAGCCTATTGATCATGAGGGTGGGGTTATGGGAGGAAAAAGTTCTCATGACACAAATGATCCTATTGTCAATTCGATAACTAATTCTAAGCTCAAGGTAAAAAGTAAACGTATTGGTAAAAGAAGAGCTCCTTATTGGAGTGATTTCAAAGAGTTTCTTGAAAATGGAAATCCAAAAGCGGAGTGCATTTTTTGCAAAAAACAATATTATTGCCACCCGGTAATTAATGGAACTACTTCCGTTAAGAATCATTGGCATATGTGCCCTCTTAACCCAAAACACAAAGGTTCTACTCAATCAATATTGAATTTACAATCCGTTGGAAAGGGCAAGTCAACCCTCACTAGTTGGCAATTTAATCAAGAAGATGTGAGGAAGGCTTTGGCTAATATGCTAATTGTTGACGAGCTTCCTTTTCGGTTTGTGGAGGGGGAGGGCTTCAAACATTTTGTTTCTATTGCATGTCCTATGTTTGGTGTACCATCAAGGTGGACCGTCGCTCGAGATTGTTACTATCTTTACACCGAGGAGAGGACTAAGTTGAAGACATACTTCAAAGAGTCCAATCAAAGGGTTTGTCTTACAACGGATACGTGGACATCCATTCAAAAGATAAATTATATGTGTCTTACGGCACACTACATCAATGATGATTGGAAATTGGAAAAAAAAATATTAATTTTTGTCCAATTACTAGTCATAAAGGCGAAGCTATTGGTAGAGACATAGAGTCATGTTTGATTGAGTGGGGCATTGACAAAATCTTTACTATCACCGTGGATAATGCTAGCTCTAATGATGTTGCCATTGCTTATTTAAGCAAGAAATATGCACAACGGGGAAATAGTATTCTTCAATGCAAGTATCTACATATGCGTTGCATTGCACACATTATAAATCTTGTTGTGGTTGATGGATTGAAAATGATGTCTTCTTCGGTCACTCGTGTTCGGAGAGCCATTTGCTATATGAGACAATCTCCTTCTCGATTTCAAAAGTTCAAAAATTGTGTGCAAATTGAAAATATACAAAGTAAGAAATTATTATGTCTTGATGTGAGTACCCGTTGGAACTCAACATATTTGATGTTGGACACGGCTCAAAGATTTCAAAGAGCCTTTGAGAGGTTCCAAGATGAAGATCTTTTATTTAGAAGGGAACTTGAGGAGGAGAATTTGTTTCCTAGCGAGGAGGATTGGTCGAATGTGAGAAGATTGTGTACTTTTTTAGAACATTTTTATGAATTTACTTTACGTGTCTCGGGCTCTTTGTATGTCACTTCTAACAAATTCTTTGAAGAGATTGCATCTATCGACTTTCTCTTGAAGAATGCTAAGAGTAGTGATGACTTTGAGTTGTCTATGATGGCAGACAAAATGATAGACAAGTATGACAAGTATTGGGGAGACATCGAGAAGATGAATATGATTATCTTCATTGCGCCACTTTTTGACCCACGTCAAAAGATTGCATATGTCGAATGGTGGCTACATCAACTATATGGAGCATCAAAGGGTGATACAATGATGGAGAAGGTGAGAATGGTTGTGTACTCTATGTTTGAAGAGTATAAGAAGATCTATTCACCAACAATTCCATCTTCAACCACTAATGAAATAGTTGAATCATCAATTGTCGAAGATCGTCCCCTTTTTAACTTGAAACATATGATGAAGACTCAATATAAGAACCATAAAATGAAAACGGGTTGTTGTGAAAGCAAGTCGGAGTTGGATCGTTATCTTGTTGAGCCCACCGAAGCCGATGAAGATGAGAATCCAAATTTCGATCTCTTAGCTTGGTGGAAGATTAACTCTACTCGTTTTTCCGTTCTTTCGAGAATGGTTCGTGATGTGTTGGCTGTCCCTATATCTACGGTGGCATCCGAGAGTGCATTTAGTACGGGGGGGTCGAGTACTTGATGTATTTAGGAGCTCTTTGACACCCAATATTGCTCAAGGTCTTATTTGTTCACAAGATTGGTTACGATCAAGTTCCAAACAATCTATTGTTAGTAGTCTTGAAGAGAACTTGGAATCTTTAGATCAACTTGAAAAAGGTACATGTTTTAATCAAAGAGTTGAAAAAAAAAACCTTTTACTTTCTTAGTTGTATTGAATATTAATTTCTGTTATCCTTTCTTATATAGATTTAACTCAGATGGCAATGGGCTCAACCTCAAGCGGACTTTAAAGATCTAGATATTTTGGGATGTAATATTAAGTACCCTTAATTATTTTGCACTATGTAGTATTGCTTTTCAGACTTCATTTCTGCAGTAGACACTTTGCAGAATCTGCAGACATTTGTTGTTGGCACTCTATGTTTCTGGACTATGCAGATTATGCAGACTTTAGTTGTTGGCACTCTATGTTTGTGCACTATGGAGGCTTTGCAGAATCTGTGTACTTCAGTTGTTGGTTCTCTATTTATGCACTATGGAGGCTTTGCAGAATCTCTGTACTTCTATTGTTGGTACTCTATTTATGCACTATGCAGAATCTGTGTACTTCAGTTGTTGGCACTCTTATGTTTGTGCACTATTCTAGCTCTGCACTTCTGTTGTTGGCATTCTATTGTGCACTATACAGATTCTGTAGACTCCTGTTCAAGATCACTACAATATGCAAATGGTAAACCTTTTGCTTTATAATGTAGTTTACTTGTTTTAATCAATGAAAAATTTCTAACAAATTGTTAAGAAAGTGGGCAATGATGAGATGGTGTTAGTAGTGGACAGATACCATGCAATGTATCTATTGATGTACGACTCGCCTATCTGAGCCTTCAAACTTCAACAATACTTGTCAATGTCTATTGTTTTGCAGCAAGGTACTCATTGAAGCAGTCATTAAGGATATCCTCTCATGGCCATTTGACAGGATATCCTCTCATGGCCATTTGACAGGTGATTGCATTTAGTAAGGATATCCTCTCATGCCTATCTGAGCTCCTTTAATAAGATTTACCATTATTTTCATTATGTGACTGCATCATTTTCATTATTTACCATTATTTTCATTATGTGACTGCATCATTTTCTGTATGTTTGGATACAAGACATAATGAAAATGATATTGAGCATATATTCATTTAGATATTGAGCAGAACTTTTAGCTGATTTAGTTTGATAGGTCCTTTCAATTCATCCCATGTATTCAAATTCCCAATTGAAAGCTACCATGGATGTATCCATGTCGTATCCATGTACCTGTCCTTTTCCAGAGTTACATAATTTTTTTTACATGACAGCATGACTGAGAAGAAGAAACTCTACCATGGATGTATTCAAATTCCCAATTGAAAGCATGACAGCATGACACCATTTCATACAAGACATTTTTTTTTACATGACAGCATGTATTCAAATTCCCAATTGAAAGCTACCATGGATGTATCCAGAGAATAAGATTTTCTAGAGTTACATAACTTTTAGCTGATTTAGTTTAGGCTTCTTTCTGTGACATTCTCATTTGCAACTCTGTTCTGTACGCAGGATTAACTATGCATGCTGCTGTTATATGCTTTAGAAGAGCAGTGAAAACTGCTGCTGCTTCTTTTTTTTAAGACGATGAATTCAGCAGGTTTTTGAATGAAATGGTGATGACATTCTACTTATAAGAATCGGTTCTTGTCTAGCCATGGCTCGATATTTGTTCTGTAACTGTAGGGAGTATTGGCTCGACATTGACTTCGCTCCCATCTGACAGGGAAGACTTGCTTCCAGGCCTTACAGGATGTAGACTGCTCAATATCTAAAACTTTAGTTTAACTTTTTGATCCCTTATATTGCATACATTATGAACACTACATTGAGTACATTCCTAATTAACCTGCTTTCAATTTAATGTGTAATAGGTCACTGGAGAAACATTTGGAGAGGTCGAGATGTTCAGGAGGTGGAGGGAGCTGATGGGCTGTCCAGAGCCGGGTGCTTCTGAGGATGTACTCATCTGGAGGAGAGCACTACAGCGTCGAGGAGAGCAGGGGAGAGGAGAGCAACTGATGGTCTCACTCTCAAGTTCTTGGATCAGCCATTGTACTCATCTGGAGGAGAGCAGTGTTCTCAAGTTCATTGTACTACTGATGGTCTCACTCATTTGGAATTGATTCAGGAATATATTTTTGTTATGTGTTCTCAAGTTCTTGGATCAGCCTTTATAATATGTATATGTTTGGAAGGGGCCTTTTTTGTGTTGTGTATTAATGTGTATATTCTGTGAAGTGTTGTACTGTTGTGTACTATTTATTCTTTCTGAATTTGTCGGTGTATTATTCTTTCTGAATTTGTCTGTGTATTAATGTGTATATATGAATTATTTCTTTCTGAATTTGTATATATGAATTATTCTTTCTGAATTTGTCTGTGTATTAATGTTTATATTTTGCCAATATTTTTTAGTAAAGTCATTTTTTCAAAAAGAAATTCAATTTTAGGCCTTTTAGGCCTGGCCCATTATCATAAAAAGCCCAACCGATTAAACCGAATATAACCGAAAAACCGAACCGAATAAATCGGTTTCGGTTTGAATCGGTTTTGACTCAGATCGGTTCGGTTTCGGTTTCTCGGTTATCGAATTCGGTTAATTCGGTTTTTAGAAATTCGGTTCGGTTGGAACCGAATTAACCGAATGCTCACCCCTAGTTCTAGATTTACCCCAATTAAAATGATTTAAATGATAAATATTATTAAAGGCACCCCAACACTTGACTAAAATATCCTTCCTATTAAAATATACAATCTATCATTTTCCACATCACACACCCCACACCTCACTCCACCCCCATACCGATTCCCCTATTCACTAACCCTAACCGGCCCCTACCCCCTCTCTCCAAACCCTTCACAACCCATAAATCGAATGCCCTAATTAGTTCAAACTCTTCACTATTTTTGTTTTTAATCACTGTTTGTGATTCGAACTCTATAAACTGTTGTTGAAACAAAAAAAAAAATTGAAAAAAAATTTGGGTGTATTTACGGATAGGTTCGACCCTGCTTTGTCGATATCACAAAGGAATGTTCGACCCACGACAGTCGAACTATAGTGTGTATGTTCGACCAGAATATGTCGAATATAAGATGGCATGTTCGAATAAAATTTGTTCGACCCGTGTTTGTCGAACAGAAGAAGACATGTTCGACCAATACTTGTCGAACAGACCATTGTCCGTTCGACCAGTATTTGTCGTGCTCATCGCAATTTTTTTTTGTGGTGGGGTGTTCTTAGAAAGCCTTGGGGTATATTGGTCTTTTAACATGAATTTATTTTTTCATTTAAGTTATGTGAGGTGTCCTTAGAAATGGTTGGGGTGTGTATATCCGCCCCTGGCCTCGTTTGGTTCGCGGAATGGAAGGGAAAGGAAATCAATTCCTCGTCATTTCCTTTCCTTTGGAAAACTTTAATCCTTATTAATTTTCCTTTCCGATGTTTGGCAATGCAAAGGAATTTGGAAAGGAAAGTGAATACTTCAATATGGGAAAGTGATTCCTTGCTTGGATGGATGGAATCACTTTCCCCTTAATTTCCCTTCCATTGGGAATCACTTTCCTTTCTTCCTCAATTCCTTGGACACCCAAACATAGAAAAGTAATCACTTTCCTTTCCCAACCCGGAGATTCCGCGAACCAAACGAGGCCTAAGATGATAGATTTTGGAGTGCTTCGATATTAGCCATTAAAATTATCAGTTGCCGCTCATTTAACCTTCAAAAAAAATTTGTTTCGCCCCTAAAATTAGAACTGAATATTCATATAATAAATTTAAGATTTTCAAATAAATTCGTTGCTATAGGAGAGATAAATATATAACAACATTAGTTGTTGTTAATGTTAGTGCACTAATTTAATAGTGTAGCCAAAAATATTTTGCAACAAAGTATCTTTGCATTGTTAAAAATATTATTTGCAATGAATTTATTGTTGCTTATTAATCCTAGGCTTAGGCAAAGAGATTTGGCAGCACGAAAAGAATTTGTTGCAAAAAGGTGTATTTAGCAACGAAGCTAAAATTTGTTGCGAAATATTACATTTAACAATGAAAATTCTTCTGTTGCTAAAAAGTTCGTTGCTATATGAGATATTTCTTGTAGTGTATAAGGAGGGGGGAATTTTGGGACATACGAAAAAATGAGATGCTAAATCGTGTTAAGGGGGAAAATATTTGGGATTTCCGCCTAGATTATTTGGAACGGTTCTGAAATTTGTTTGGGATACAAAATTTTAATAGTCCCAAATAAGAGATATATTTTTCAATCTGTCCTAAATAATATTGTCTTTTGTTACCAAAAATATAGTCATCCCAAAAACTAATTTTTTAGGACATTTCAGACTAGCATTCCTAATAGTGTCGTCCCAAAAACCTACTTTTTTTGTAGTGGCTTATTTATTTTTAGTCGTCTTAAATTTAGTATTCCCACCTACTTTAGGCGAGAAAACGTACTTTAGGCGAGAATATTTTGTTTAGTCGTCTTAAATTAGTATTTCTCTCTACTTTAGACGAGAATTTTTTCCTAGTCGTCTTAGTTTTCTCTTGCAAAATTTTTTTTGAGTCGTCCAAACTAAATAATAGTTGCTAAAGAGTTCACAATTATTTTTTAAAATTCAGAGGACTTTAGACGACAATAATAATTTTTTAGACGCTAAAGATTAGTTTGGGCGACTAAATTTTTTTTGTCTTTCCAGATTTTGTGGCCTAAAGCCTCTATTCTTGTAGTGAATTATGAGAAAAATTGTTAGGTCGATAGTTATGCGCGGAAGAAGGAATATTAGGGGGTTTAGGCTATGGGTTTTGTAAATGTTGGGCGCGAATTTTGTAAATTTGTATGCTTTCATGCCAAAAATGCTATATTATGTTTCTTTAATCATATAAAATAAAAACCTACGCTGCTTCTCTTAGGATTCGAACATGAGATCTCCTTTGACATACAAACAAAGCAATAGATGAATGTTACAGATTCTACAGCATTCAGGAAACGCTATAGATAGATATTTTTATAGCACTGCAGAAAGAACGCTATTGTTGATAACATTCTATAGCGGGGACACTTGAACGCTATAGAAAAACTGCTATTGTAGGCCCTATTTGTTGTAATGAATCCTATTAACTACATATTGTTTGATAAAAGCTTCACAAGTGAATGGAAGTCTAGTTGATGACTAAGTGTTAGTTTGAGTGTTATAGCTATAACTAATATATAGCAATAGTATATACTTGTATATGTGTACTAGTGTGGGATATCCTAGTAACTAGATATTAAGTGTTGAGGCATGGTATGGATACCATGATACCCTAACTAACTATCATAACCTAGAACATAAAGTTTAGTCCAAAAATCCTAAAATTAGACTAAAGGAACTAAGGTTGGCCCAGAGTTGACCAATTGACTAGCGTTGACCTAGTTTGACTTTCCATGACCTAGAAAAGGCCTAGAAGTATGTAATAAATACATTTGAATATATTGTTTACTCTAGAACACCAAATAACCCTATATATCTCACATATAGGTTTGTGTGACACCACTTTGGGCATCGATCCTCATTCAGTGCTCAGGATCACAGGTGAGTACATTCTCTGATAGTTTTTATTTATTTGATGATCATTACGATTCAGCTTCTAGTATAGTATTATTTGATTATCTGGCACAACACGGATTTGTATTTCTGGATCCATTGCATATGATACACATATTATGCTTGTCTGGCCTCTATTTCTGGAATCACCTACTGGAAACACCTACGGACATCATGTACTTTTTGGCTAGACTTGTACTCTATTTACGTGTCAGGATATAGATTCACTTGTACTTATCGAGGTGGGAAAATATTCGAGTAGACATATAAACATTCCCAATCATACTGGAACCACTCCTACTGGAAAGATAGTCGTCGCCACTTGGCCAAGCGTGCGACATGCCGTATTAACTACTGGTCAAATCTGGAAAAATAGCCGTCGCACGCTTGCCAAGCATGCGATGTGCCGTATTTACCCCTATCCGTTTACATGTCAAAAGTAGTATTTCAAAACACATTGGATTAGTGTCTTATACTGGATTCATACTGGATTCTCATTGTACTGTCTGGACTCATATCACATTCGTTCTAGTTCGAATATCTCTATTTACAATCTTCATTACCATGCTTTTCTGATTTACTATTTTTTACTCTCCTTGTACCTTAGTTAAACTGCTATTCTATTTTATTTCCTAACTCATTCTATCATGTTCATCATATATTACTTTCTATAACTATTTTGTAGTCTTTGTCATTTATTTGGAACTGCTAGAGGAGATGTGCTCGTTCCATCCTGACTGGATATATATTTTAGATGATTGCTCAGGGGATTTGTGTTCCACTTATTACGGATCCGAAGAAGGGATAGCTACCATGGGTCCGAATGCTCAGAAGTGACCGAGAAACTTAGCTCTAGTTTTTACTTATTTTAGATTCTCTGTTAGAACTTTGACTTGTAATAATGGAGATTTTGTTATTTGTATTAAGACTTGGATTTTGATTTTGTATTGGATGATGTTGATGTTTTTTAGACTTTGTAGATATTTAGACTTCTTGATATCTTATCGTGCTTTAGATTGTGATTGAGTATTTACCATATCATTATACTTGTCCTCCATTCGGAGTTGAGATCTATGACAGGCACATTATATCACTGTGTGAGACTGTTAGTTAGTGACCTAGACAGCATTCTATCGCCGATGCTGCGGCGTAGGCTGGGCGCTGTTACGCACACGTGCCCTACACCGGATACGGGTTGTGACAAGGATTACTATTATCCATAATATTTATGTATGGCCATTATTTATATGATTCATTGGTCTATGGACCGTTTAACATATCTATTTCTGGAAAATAATATCAACTAGACTTATCATCAAAGACATTATATCCAGATAATACTAAGTACAAAATTAGATCATTATCGTTTTATTTCATACTTCAAAATAAATTATTCTTTTCTTTTCTTTTTCTTTCAGTAAAAGGGAAAGAAAGGACCACCTCTTTCCGGTGAAAAGGAGGTCAAGAGGATGAATTTTAATACTGTAGTGTTTTATATTCTATTTAACATAAACCAAACAAGAACAACAACAAAAAAAACTTCTTCTCTTTAAGGGATGAAATGGCAAAGATAAGAAATAGTCATAGGGAGGCCATTAAACTTGGTAAAGGATCGAGACAATATACGGAAACACTAAACATTTATGAAATCTTTAATTAACAAAAGGTATAGCAATAAAATTTAAATTTTTGAGAGCCAGAGCCTAGAAGTAATTAGATTCAATAGGCAATAACATTCAGTCAATGCTTGAATGCACAGAGGAAATTATTTCATATAATAGTTTATGTAAAAGAACCTGGTGTTCCATATTAGAGGTTTTCAATTGTTTGGTGCTGAAGACATTTTCAGACATGAACTCAAGCCTTCGTGTAGATAACGTGTTGTGAAAATGAGAGAGAAAGAGAAGAAATTCGTAGGCAGAAAGAAATTTTTTCTCATTAATAACATATATAGAGGAAATGTGATAGAAGTTGTTGTGGGTATGAATAAGGGCATCCATATTTGGGTTTATCTAAATCACAACAATTTACAACTTTTTTGGGGTTAATTAGTTGTACCCCCCTATGGTTTATACATATTTTGGTAACTGTCCCTGTTGTTTTAAAAATAAAGAACACCCCCCTGGTTTATAAAGTTAATTAGTTGTACCCCCCTGGTGCATAGAAGAAAATGAGTGAAAAATTAAGCAGCCAGGGAGGTGTTCTTTATTTTTGAAACAACGGGAACAGTTACCAAAATATGTACAAACCATAGAGGGGTACAACTAATTAACCCTCATTTTCATGAAACAAAAAACAAAAGAAACATCTCCAGTTGGATATCACGATACCAAAGCCACTAAGACAATCAAATATTTCTTTATTCTCTCACCTTTGCTTTTTTGCTTTTACTATTCTCTTTCCATTGTTGCAGCTGTAGGCAATGCATCTTTTCTCAGTCGTCATATATACATATTGTTATTTGAAGATTGATATATATGTAGCCATGCATGCACATTACTATAATATTAGCTACACACTTTTCTCCTGCCAATCCTTCCTCTACTTAACTAACCTTTCTCCATTCAATCATGAACTTCATCCTAGAAATATTGTCACCCCTGTCGTAGGTTTGTTCCGCGATATTCTGCTGAAGCAAGTGCTCATCATCATCCAAGTTGGGGATAAAGTGGACGCCCTGCGTCACGATGCTACTTTCCTCAAGGACAAATAACAGACCATCAAGAATGTAGCCGAGGCATAAGAGAGAGGCACGTCCAAGAAGTGCACTAGGCTTGGCCCTACATTTATTTTCAAATTGGGTTCGAAATCCAAACGACTGGCGGTAATAATTTTCGAAATGCGATCGGAATTAATCTCTCCATAAATACGTGACAGTCGTGGCTCTTCATACCCGTCAGTTTATTCTCTTTCGGGTCGACGCATCTTCTTAAATTCAACACGTACTTGTCAAAAAAAATTAGGCCCTGAATCCACCTACAAAGTCTCCCTTTACCCTCTCTGTCCAGTGAGAAAATTGCCTTAGGCTGTTTATACTTCCCATTGCTTTCCTTTATCAAATGCAACACAGGACGTCTGCATATATCTTCCAAGTCCAACCTAGCCTTGGGATTATCTTTCGTCTTTTTCTTTACGTCCATCACAGTATTAATTATGTTGTCAAACACATTCTTCTCGATATGCATGACAACAAGATTATGTCTGAGCAGATTGGTGCTCCAATATGGCATGTCCCAAAATACTCTTTTTTGTCCAATTATAAGTTCGACCAAATTCGTCACACTTGTATCCCTTTGTAGACTTTTCGATAGCACTTGGAAAATCTTTGATCTCCTCCCATATCGTGTCTCCGGTCCACCTTGGTGGTGGATTGGCCTTTTCCACAACGCCGACACGAAAAGAATTCATGTTCCTCCGGAACGGATGATCCTTCCGCAGGAACTGTCGATCACAATCGAAGAAGTACGGTTTTCCTCCGTGTTTCAAACGGAAAGTCTTTGTGCGGTCCATGCAATAAGGACATGAGAGACGACCATGAGTGTTCCTTCACGATAACATTCTATAGGCCGGCAAGTCGTTGATGGTCCATATCAGTGCGGCCCTCATCTGAAAGTTTTGCTTTCTGGAAACATCATACGTGTTGGCACCTACTTCCCACAGCTGATTCAACTCATCTATCAACGACTGTAAGTACACATCGATATTCTTCTTCGGATTGTTCAGACCCGGAATGATAATGGTTAGGAACATGTAAGGAGTCTTCATACACATCCACGACGGTAGGTTGTACGGAGTGACAATCACTAGCCAACACGAATATTGGGAACCCGAAAGTCCGAACGGGGTAAAATTGTCAAAGGACAGCCCCAATCTTACATTACGCGGATTAGAAGCAAAATCTGGATACTCTCGATCAAAGTACTTCCATGCTTCTCTATCGGATGGATGATCCAAAACTCCATCGATCTGTTCCTCCTGTGCCAACTGATGTTCTCGGCAGTCTCCTTCACCATAAATAACCTCTGCAACTGTGGCATCAAAGACAAGTAGTGTATCAAATCGGTTGGTTTCTTGCACCGGAAGTCCTACTTGAACTTGTTGTCTTGTATCGATCAGCACCACAAAATCTGCACACGTATTCATCCTTGTTGTCCTTGTAGTACAACATGCATCTATTGCGACGTGCATCAATTTTATCATATCACATCCAGAGCGATCTCACCATTCTCTTAGATTAGTAGAAGTCTGTAGGTAACTTTATACCCTTCGGCAATATCTCTATAATCAACTCGATAATTCGGTTGTAGCATTCTTGAGACATGTTAAAATCAGACTTGATGCTCAGCAGTCTTGTAACCACCTCCAACGGTGAATGATCCTCACAACCAGGATACAAAGGAGCCCTTGCATTCTTCAGCAACTCCATGAACTTTGTAGCATCGGCATTCGGTATCTCCTCAGCTGCATCATGATTGTCTGGATCGAAACTAGGCCCCGCAGCGTCAAAAACCATGTTCATCCACCCTTCATCGTAATCAACATGGTCATGGACATCCATATACGGCTCCAAATTAGGCTCTGACTTCGATGCTAAAAGCACAAGTTCTCCGTGTGAGATCCACTGATAGTAATTCGGCATGAAATCCCTCGAGTATAAATGATATGTTACGTATACTTCTGGATGATATTTTAAGTTGCGACATCTTACACATGGATACTTAATTTTGGTACGGTCCATGTACTGAGGGAACGCCTTGGCGAACTACAGGAACTGCTTTACCCCTTGTATAAATTAATTTCGCACACCGCATATGTCATCAGGATGGCGATTGTACATCCACGAACAATGTCGCATATCGTAATTTATATCCATTTGAAGATAATTCTGCAAAGATATATACACATTATTCGAGTATATTGTCCAAATGGAAGCATAGATCCATGCGTATTAAATGAGTGTCGTCACGTGTTCAATGTCAGCCCTTCTCTTCAATTTTTTTTTACTTTTACAAGCCTTTTGAGGTTGTTAGAGTTATACAGGATTTCAGAAAAATACTAGAAAAGGCCAAATATTATAATTTTTCTTTTCTAGGATTTTTCTTTCTTTGTTAATTTTTTGATTTTTTACTCCTTTCATTCTTTATCTTTTTTCCTATTTTCCTCAAATCTGTAGAACTCTAACAGCCTCAAAAGACTTACAGATGTAAATTTACTTGTCAGAGAAGGGCTGACATGGACACTTGACTTCGGGCTGACATGGACATTTACCTATGTATCTAAGATACCTAGCTAGCACTTACCTACATATCACCTTAACTCTAGGTATTTGTGTATCATGTGGATATCATGTACCATGGTACACAATATTACATTGATACTCTCTTATATCTTGATACTAGGATACAGTTTTAAATACCCATGACACTAACTATGCACACGTTCATCTTATATACTACTAGAATACTCACTCTATATACTCTAGGCACTACGATATACACTTAGGTGTTGTCACGTGTTCTTTATGAGCCATTTCCTGAAAATAAATTTTACTTATACAAGCCTTTTGAGGCTATCAGCGTTATACTAGATTTTCGAAAAAAATCTATAAAAGACTAAGTTGTTTGACTTTTTGGTATAACTCTGATAGTCCCAAAATACTTGCATAAGTAAATTTAATTTCCAGAGAATGGTTCACATGGACACTTGATTTCAGGCTAAACGGACACTTGATTTCAGGCTAAACGGACACTTAACATAAGATATAATGATATCTTTGTCGTCATGTGTTCCTTGTGAGCCCACAAGGAAAACTTGACCTCGGAGTGTCCAAGCTAGCACTTACCATAAAATACTTGGCGATATCTAGCTAGCACTTATAACTGTATATTTCTATACCTTTATATATGTATCTATCTATATAGATTATATATTAACCCTCACTAGCTCACTCATCCTTCACTCAAACATATACACATACACACCTCTCACTTGGACACTCTCATACACTTAACTGTATTCTGATCCCCATTTAAAATCTTTCAAGTAGTGGTCTAACGATTTCTAGTCCAATAGCTATGATACTTGGTTATTAATAGGGTAATTTTTGGAAATTTTCTAACGATACTAGGAAGCTAGACTTAATATGGTCCATCTAAATTTCCTAAAAATGTCAATTCTAAATTTCCTATAAATGAATTCATATACCTAATTTCAATTCTAAATTTCTCAATCAAAGAATTCACACACACACACACATTACATAATGTGTGTGACGTGTCAGTGTCAGCATTTTGTGTGTCGTATCCGTGTCAGTGCCTGTGTCAGCGTGTGTATGTCGTATCTGTGTCAGCATGTGTCTATGTCAGCGTGTGTGTGTTTCGTGTCAGCGTGTGTGTGTGTCATGTCTGTGTCAGCGTGTGTGTGTGTCTGTGTCAGCGTGTGTGTGTGTCGTATCTGTATGTCTGTGTCAGTGTGTCTGTGTCGTGTCAGGAAAAGGAAGATAGGGTTAGGGTTACCTGCCTTGGTCAGGGTCGGGTCGGGGTCACCGGGCAGGGGGCGAGGGGGTTGGCGGTGGAGGACTGGAACATCGTCGGTGAAAGGTCGGTGGTGGAGGACTGGAGCAGTGTCGGAGGGGAGGGTCGTCGCCGGAGGGAGGGTGTCGCCGGAGACGAGAGGGGGATGGGGAGAAAAATTTTGGGGAGAGCGGGAGAATGAAAATTTTGGGGAAAAATAATAAAAAGTCGATCGGCCAGCAGCCCTATATGAAATAATTTAGCGACATCCGCAAAAGACGTCGCTAAACGTCGCTGTCCACTAATATACTGTCGACATTCTAGTAGAGGAGTCGCTAAACGTCGCTGCCGAAAACAAAACAGCGACGTTCTCTGACAAAACGGCGACGTTTGTTTTCCAAACCATAATGCATGTCGCGAACTGTCGCTGAAAGTTGCTGATAGTGACGTTCAGCGACGTCCTCTTTAGTCGTCGCTAAATACAACAAAATTAGCGACGTTTTTAACCGGCGTCGCTAATCTCGTCGCCAATATAACTTATTTTGGTAGTGGCGGGAATTAGATATAGAAAGGTCAGAACCACCCCTTTTCTCCGATATATTAAGGATCGAGTTAAAGTCCCCAATGCAAACCCATGGATCAGAAATGAGATCAGTTGTATGTCCTAGATTTCTCCAAAAAACATGTCTGTCTGGAACCATGGGGGGGCAGAGATACATAGGATGTGATATGTTGGAGTGGGATGAAGAGCCTAGATTACTGAATGGATATGATTTTTGGAGTCAGAGAAAATGTTCAGTTTGATATCTTCGTTCCCGAATAAAGCCAACCCTCCTGATCTGCCTGATGCCGGGACAGCATGACAATTATCAAATCCAAGCTTCGTAGTTATTCTCAAAGCTTCTTCTGTAGTACATTTTGTTTCTGAAAGAAAAATTAATGACGGCCTCATAGACTGGAGAAACGCTCGGATGCTATAAAATGTCGGGTCGCTTCTTAGACCCCGACAATTCCAGGAGATAATCATCGAGAATGCGGATGTTCAGGGCCAGCCGCCACCACCTCATAGTACATTGCCTTGGCTGTCTTCTTCATTGGTCTATCATCAGTTACCACTTCTTTACCAGATACCTCTCTAATATAATTTCTTTTCTGACCAATGCTCTTAGCAGAAGGAGATTTGGATTCATTGGAAACTCTGTTAAGTTTCTTCCAAGTTTTCAATAACTTAGTAGTTGGATTCATCAATGAATGCTGCTGCTTATGATCATTAGATGAGGACTGAAATGATTTAGAATCAGGAATATTGGAAGGATCTGCATAGGACAAGGATAATGATGTATGTGACGGTATGGGAGTAATAAGAACAGGTGCTGGTGCTGTAGCAGAAGATTTAGAGTTTGCATTGGCTTCAAGAATTAAATGGGTAAATGAATTGGAGTAACTGGTTGACGAAGTATTTGAGCAGACATAATGTTCAGGTGTAACATTATAAGATGAAACATTGGTGGTGGAAATGTAGGGATGATTACCAAAGTCAACTTGTGCCTGTGCAGAATTATGAGGTGGGGATTGGAAATTAACTGCATTTCGAGTATTATGAGATAACTAAAGTTATGGGGTTGAATAGGAAGTAAAGGTAAGTCAACATTTGGTGGGCTAGAAGACAGGGAGGATTTCAGTTTATGGTTGGTGGTGGTTGGTTTACTGGATTTGGAATCTTTACGGGTTATAGAAGTTATGTTATGAAGAGAGGGGGAAGTTGAGTCAGTTATTGCTGAGTGGTGGGCAGTGATTAGTTGAACTTTGAAAGATTCCTGGAGATGAGGAGTAGTGGGTGGTGGATCAGTTATTTTGAGATTGGCATCTGTATCCAGATGAGAGTTTGGGAATGTTAGGATCTAATCCTGATATGGCAGCTTTGTATTGATTTACCTCTGGTCTAGCATCAGACTGTGCCTTATTCATAGTAAACCGATTAGAATAATTAACCACAATGGAATCATCCAATCTAAAATCTAGAAGATCCTTTATCACTTTTTTTCTCCGCATCAGTCCAATCATCACTAATCTTGGCAATGTATTCACCATGAGTAGGACAAGATTGAACTGAGAGACCCATTCTCCCACAAAAATTTAGGTAGTCGCTCATATTTGAGATTGCATAGAACTGTGGATTCCCCCATTTTGTTGGGAAAGAAACGCGGAAACCTTTCCCCAAACCAGAGAGTACCTGCGAGAGGACCGAGCAATACAACGCACGAACCCA
This sequence comes from Iris pallida, assembly GCA_029216955.1. NCBI lineage: Eukaryota > Viridiplantae > Streptophyta > Magnoliopsida > Asparagales > Iridaceae > Iris > Iris pallida. Next base: position 9,295,253 of record JANAVB010004398.1, read on the forward strand.
AAAATAGCCACACAAAAACAACCACGCAGACACAGAGAATTTTTGACGTGGAAACCCTTGCGGGAAAAACCACGGGACGATCGGAGTCCAACCCTGAGAAGCCTCCACTAATGGAATAGAAGAATTACACCCTCTACAAACTCCTCCCGATCCAAATCGGATCCCCACAACACTCAGAGATAAGAACAATGATTACAAGGCTATGAAGAGCGAGAACGACGAGTAGAGATTACCCGAACACGATCTCCTTCGAACAGCGACCTTCAATCCTCCGTCTTCTTCTCCGAAGTTGCAATGGCACTCTTGCCTCCTTCTCTCTCAAACTTGTGTTGTCCAATGCGATTATGAGTTAGGGTTGAGAAAACTCAATATATCTCCCTAATCCCGCACCAACCTGGACCGTTGGATTAGATCCAATGATGAAAACTCATCCTGAAATCCGCTTCAGCCCCCCCGACACACAGAGTTCGGCCAGAACTCTGTGTGGGGCAACCAGCATTGGATGGCCAAACCCTGGAACGGCCAGACCGAGTTCGGCCAGAACTCGGCCTGGGACCGAGTTCGGCCCGAACTCGGCAGACTTGGTCCAGAACCCCCTTTGGGGCAGCAGCAGCAGTAACAACTACTCCCGAGCTTCTCCGACATCGGACGGCGCTCGTCGCACTCCGGAATCTTCTCCACATAGGTTGGGAACCCCACCCACTCCAACAAATCTCCCCCTTCACAACTATGGGGAGGACGTCGTCATCCCGACGATCTGCCTGCAGTACTCAAACTTCCCCCTTGGTAGAATCTTCGTGAACATATCAGCTCCGTTGTCATCTGTATGCACCTTCTCAAGCTCCGCGTCCTTCTTCTCAACCACATCCCGTATCCAATGATACCGGGTCTCGATGTGCTTGGACCGGCTATGAAACGTCTGATTCTTCACAAGATGGATAGCACTCTGACTGTCGCAAAACAAAGTATACTGCTCTTGCTTCAGTCCCATTTCCTGCAACAGCTTCTTCATCCACAACAGCTCCTTGCAAGCCTCCGTCGCCGCAATGTATTCCGCCTCCGTCGTCGACAAGGCAACACACTTCTGCAACCGCGACTGCCACGACACTGCTCCTCCCGCAAACATCATCACGTAGCCTGAAGTCGATCTCCTCGTGTCTACATCTCCAGCCATATCAGCGTCAGTATACCCAACCAGCTTCGGCTCGTCACCACCAAAGGAAAGTCTCCAACCAGCAGTGCCCTGAAGATATCGTAGAATCCACTTGACCGCACTCCAGTGTACCCTTCCAGGATTCGAAAGATACCTGCTAACCGTACCAACTGCATGAGCAATATCTAGCCTCGTACACACCATGGCATACATAAGGCTTCCCACAGCTGAGGCATATGGAACCCGCTCCATATCTTCCTTTTCATCCTCGGTAGATGGACACTGCTCCTCAGTGAACTTAAAGTGAGCCGCGAGGGGGGAACTCACTTTCTTCGACCCGTCCATCCCGAAACGCTGAAGTACCCGGTGAATGTACTTCTTTTGGGACAAGTGTAGCAGCTTGGACTCTCTCTCTCGGCTGATCTCCATCCCAAGAATAGTCTTCGCTGTGCCCAAATCCTTCATAGAGAAGGCCGCACCCAGTTGGCGCTTCAACTCCGCTATCCTAGTGGCATTCCGACCCACTAATAGCATATCATCAACATAGAGCAACAAAATAATGAAATCATCATCGGCAAAATACCTCACAAATGCACAATGGTCCAACGTTGTCCGTGCATAACCATGCTCCCCCATAAACGACTCGAACTTTCTGTACCACTGCCTCGGAGCCTGCTTCAGACCATACAAGCTCTTCCTCAACCGGCAGACCAAATGTGACTTGCCCTTCTCACAGAATCCCTCCGGCTGCTCCATGTACAACTCCTCCTCAAGATCACCGTGGAGGAACGCCGTCTTCACGTCCATCTGCTCGACCTCCAAGTCGAAACTGGCTGCTAATGCTAGCACCACCCGAATAGACGAATGCTTGACGACAGGCGAAAAGATTTTATCATAATCCACGCCTTTCCGCTGACCGTAGTCCTTGACTACCAGCCTCGCTTTGTATCGAGGGCGAGTAGCATCATCCGTCTGCTTCACTCTGAACACCCATCGATTTTTCAAAGCCTTCTTACCCTTTGGCAACCGCACCAGATCATAAGTAGAATTGGTGTGCAAGGAACTCATCTCCTCCTGCATAGCCACCATCCACTCCTGCCTGTGTTCATCTTTCATAGCCTCTGCGAAACTTTCGGGCTCTCCCCCGTCAGTCAATAGCACATACTCATCCGGCGAGTATCTCGTAGATGGTCGACGATCCCTGTTGCTCCTTCTCAGTGGAGCCACTGGTGCTGGCTGTATACCTACAGCCTCCTCCCCTTCAGGAACTGCCTCCCCGGCATGCTCATCCTCCTGAGGGACACCCTGACCACCATCAGCAGACTGATGATCAAGGTTGGGAGCAACTCCATGTACCGGCTCCCCCATAACTGGATCCTTTGCGATGTCCTCTGGAAACTGCTCGAAGCGAAATGACTTTAACTCAGGCAATTCCTCAGACTCAGAAGGCGTCTCGGAATCCTGAGTGTTGGTCATGGTCTGATCCTCGACGAACACCACGTCCCTGCTTCTGTAGAGCTTTCCTTCCACTGGGTCGTAGAGTCTATAGCCAAACTCATCCCGACCATAGCCGACAAAGACGCATCGCCTCGTCTTCGGCTCAAGTTTGGTCCTCTCGTCCTTCGGTACATGCACGAAGGCTTTACAACCAAACGCCCGCAGGTGACTGTATGACGGCTCTTTGCCGTACCATACTTTGTCAGACACATCACCCTGTAAAGGAGCACTAGGAGACAAGTTAATAATATAAGCAGCTGTGAGAAGAGCCTCACCCCAATAACTGCCCGGCAAGTTTGCTTCTGACAGCAAATACCGTACCCTCTCCATCAGTGTCCTGTTCATGCGCTCCGCTACACCATTGAGCTGAGGTGTCTTTGGCGGAGTCTTCTGGTGTCGTATCCCTTGCTCTCTGCAATACGCATCAAAGGGACCGATGTATTCGCCGCCATTGTCGGACCGAACACACAACAACTTCTTGCCCGTCTTCCTTTCAACGGAGGCCTGAAACTCCTTGAAAGTAGGCAGCACCTGATCCTTGGTCTTTAAGGCATAGACCCAAACCTTTCTGGAACAGTCATCAATAAAAGTCACAAAGTAAGAAGCACCACCAAGAGATTTTACCTTCATAGGACCGCAGACATCCGAGTGAATCAACTCGAGCAACGCCGGCTTCCTCGAACTTGGGTGACTCTGGAAAGACACTCTATTTTGCTTCCCAGCCAAACAGTGCGTGCATTTCTCCAACTTTGTAGACTTGAGCCCCGGAATCACTTTCCTGTTCACCAAGTAGCTCATCCCCTTCTCGCTGATATGGCCGAGCCGCCTGTGCCACAACTCGGTAGACGCGTCACTGACTGCGTTCACCTCCTGTGCCCCCTCTGCGCTCCCCTCCATATAGTAGAGACCGGACTTCTTGCTTCCTCTGGCAATCACCATCGAACCTCTGGAAAGCTTCCACTGACTATTCCCGAAGAGACTGAAGAATCCCTCGTCATCCAACCTTCCAACCGACACCAGGTTGAAACGGATATCAGGGACATGACGAACATCCTTGAGAACAAGAACTGCACCCGTCTTCGTTCTCAAATGCACATCTCCAACGGCAACCGCCTTCGACACATCTCCGTTGCCCATCTTTAACACGCCACAGTCGCCTGTCGTGTAAGTGGCAAACAGTGCCCTATTGTGAGATACATGTGCTGAAGCCCCTGAGTCCACCAGGCAAGAATTGTCATCGCAGGCGAGGTTAGTAATGACCTCATCACCTAAGACGATCATATCGCCTCCATGCGTCGAGGCCGCCGCTGTAGTGTTCTCTTCTTGCTTTCCCTTGTCGCCCTTCTTCTCTCTCTTCCAAGCGAATCAATTTCGCTTGATATGGCCCTTCTTACCGCAATGATAACACTCTGAGTCCTCGTAACGACCCTTGGACTTCCTCCTGCTCTTGTCTCTGCCACCACCTGGACCCCTGCTTTTGCCCCTTCCGCGGCTCTCTGAAACAAGTGCCTCTGAGTGGTGGGATGTGGATGAAGTGCCCTGAGAACGTCTCTGCATCTCTTCATTCAACACCCCGCTCTTGGCAAACTCCAGACTGACCATGCCCTCTGGAGCAGAAGCGATCATAGATACTCGTACGGTCTCCCACGAGTCTGGCAAGGTACACAGCAGCCACAGTCCCTGAACTTCGTCGTCGAACTTGACTCCCATAGAAGATAGCTGGTCAACCACGCCCTGGAAATCACTTAAGTGATCCGTAATAGACGCCCCATCCTTGTACCGCAGACCCATCATCGTTCGGATCAGGAACAACTTGTTTACCCCGGTCTTCTTCGCATACAAGGATTCCAGCTTATCCCACAACGTCTTCGTGTGCTCAATATTGGCAACGTGGTTATACACGTTCTCATCAACAAACTGCCGTATGTACCCACACACCTGTATGTGCTCGAACTTCCAGTCCTCCTCGGATTTATCACTGGGCCTCTCGGTTGCAAACACAGGTAGATGCAGCTTCTTGACAAATAGCAAATCCTTCATCTTGCTCCGCCAATAATGATAGTTTGTGCCATTAAGGTTCACCATGCGCACCGGCTTCGCGTCCATCTCTCCTCTCTGGTTCCTCTGTCAACTCCTGACACCCTTTGAACCCAAAGCTCTGATACCACTCTGTTGGTATCAGCCAGAACAAAACCTATGCTCTGATACCACTCTGTTGGGAAAGAAATGCGAAAACCTTTCCCCAAACCGGAGAGTACCTGCGAGAGGACCGAGCAATACAACGCACGAACCCAAAAATAGCCACACAAAAACAACCACGCAGACACAGAAAATTTTTGACGTGGAAACCCTTGCGGAAAAAATCACGGGACGATCGGAGTCCAACCCTGAGAAGCCTCCACTAATGGAATAGAAGAATTACACCCTCTACAAACTCCTCCCGATCCAAATCGGATTCCCACAACACTCAGAGATAGAACAATGATTACAAGGCTACGAAGAGCGAGAACGACGAGTAGAGATTACCCGAACACGATCTCCTTCGAACAGCGACCTTCAATCCTCCGTCTTCTTCTCCGAAGTTGCAATGGCACTCTTGCCTCCTTCTCTCTCAAACTTGTGTTGTCCAATGCGATTATGAGTTAGGGTTGAGAAAACTCAATATATCTCCCTAATCCCGCACCAACCTGGACCGTTGGATTAGATCCAATGATGAAAACTCATCCTGAAATCCGCTTCAGCCCCCCGACACACAGAGTTCGGCCAGAACTCTGTGTGGGGCAACCAGCACTGGATGGCCAAACCCTGGAACGGCCAGACCGAGTTCGGCCAGAACTCGGCCTGGGACCGAGTTCGGCCCGAACTCGGCAGACTTGGTCCAGAACCCCCTTTGGGGCAGCAGCAGCAGTAACAACTACTCCCGAGCTTCTCCGACATCGGACGGCGCTCGTCGCACTCCGGGATCTTCTCCACATAGGTTGGGAACCCCACCCACTCCAACACATTTGTCCTTCAATCTCTCGAACCAGGGGTTTAGTGTTGGATTGTATCTCGTTTTCGGTTGAGCGCTCAAATGGGGGGTGGCAATGGAGTTGGTAATTTAGTTCCACACCGGCTAGGAGGTGGAATCATGTGGTGTAGATAATTGGGATTGGTTCTTCAGACCTTACATGAGAATTCTCTTTTAAGACATATGAGCCCAATTCAATATCGCACCTCATTGGCCAACTCCTGTTCGGGTCACACCGCGTTCCCAACAAGTGGTATCAGAGCCCATGGTTACGGGACTAGTTTGGCGGCTCTAATTGGTTCGAGACAGATGATGCTGAACGTTCATGTGTATAATCGGATTATATGGGCTCTTCTCAAGGTAGAGTAGGAGGACCAACTACACGAATTGGCTTCAAAAGTGGGTTTGACGAGCCAAAGGTGGAGCACACAATTGTGGTGTGGATGAACGTTGGAGATTGTTGGATTATATCTCGTTTCCGATTGAGCGCTCAAATGGGGGGGGGGGGGGGGGGGGTGACAATGAAGGCCTTACATGAGAATTATTTTTTAAGACATATGGGCCCAATTCAATATCGCACCTCTTGGGTCCAATTCAATATCTCACCTCTTGGGCCAACTCCGGTTCGGGTCACACCGTGTTTCCAACATTTAGTTGCATCAAACAGGATTTTTGCCACAAAAAAAAAACCAGGATTTTTGCCCTCATAAAAGTTAAGAGACCAAGTATCAACATTACTTTGGGATATCGGACTTACCGAACCAAGATTTGAAGCAAGGATAGTGATGAACTCTGCATTGAGTAAATTAACTGGAAGTCCATGGAACTGTACCCAGAGTTCTGCCTTGTTGAAGAGATACTGATCAGGAGATTTATTTGCCATGCAACGTTCAAGGAGAATGAGATGATCATTGAACTTCCAAGGTCCATTAGCCATAATATAATCAACATCTTCAATTGAATCAAATTTAGCCGCAAAAGATTCTTCATGATACTCTGATAATTTGAAATTTGATTTCAATTTCCGGATCTTTGGCATTACTTTCATGACCACTTGAATGATCGGTTGTTTGAGTGCTAGGATCTTGAAAAAGAGGAATTTCTTCCATTCGGATTGATTAGAAGAAGTTGATGGTGAGACTTTTGGGGAGTTGGAGTTTGAATTACCATGGGATAATAGATTGCATAATTTCAATCGGAGGTCCCACTGCAGCATTAGTATGAGACATTGTTGGGAGGAAACAGGAGAAATTAAAGGAAGATGGGAGAGGTAGAGAAACGACAGAATTGTTAGAAGAGTAGGAGGAAGAAGATGCAGATTTTGATGTGAAAAAGATGAAAAGATAAGTATTATAGAGCAAGGGGGAGACTAAAAAACAAAGGAAAAATGGAAACTATGAAGGGTTCCATGGAGAGAGTCACCCAGGGGTGAAGAGAATTCTGCTTCTATCGGGAATACCTATATTTTGAAATTGCCATAACTACCTTGATCACAGCCTGACACAACAACCTCAAACCTGACATGACCAGTTGCTGATCCAGATCTATATTGAACCTTAACTAGGTATGACTCAACCCGACGATATATGATATGAACCGGATCTCGAACCAACCAAAATCTGAACCTGAAATCGATATGTCCCCGGCACGTTCCCGGCCCCGCCTACGCACGACCAGCGCGCCATCCGCGCGCAGCAGCCATCCCCCGCGTGTCCCGCATCCCACTTTCCCGCGCCCCGAGCGCGTGTCCTGTGTGTCGTGCGCGCACTCCCCGCGTGCATACGCCTTCCGCATGCGTTCTGGGTCTGAGGCCTCCCCTCGGTACTCCGTCATCAACCAATTGGTAAGCCTGACCCCTTTTGTTATTTTACAGAATGCAAAACTCAGTTTTGTTCCGACCGGAATAGACAGAATAAAGCTCTGTCAATTCCGGAATAGATAGATTGTAGTTCCCTAATTGAGACCATAGGTTTTGTAATAAAAATGCTTGTAATTTATTATTATTACGGATAGATTATTATTAATAATGAGTATGCCGTAATGTATATAAAGTGTTATATTAACTTGTAAGTTATTAGGCTTAATGGTTTACTAAACGTTTAATTATGATTATCGTAGAGATAACATTATTTTAATATTATTAATATTGTTGCCATTAATTTTACGATTAATAAAAATATTAAAATTAGTTTCAAAAAAAAAAAGTTTTATATCAAGCCTATTCTTAATATTGGAAATAGTAATTTTAGGCTAAAACCCTTTTATTTACTATTTTGGGGTAAAATATTAATTATCTTCCAAAAATAGTTTTTATTACCAAAAAGGATTTTTTTTAAGATAATAAACGCTAGATATTTTTCGTAAAAATCTTTAAGTTATTTATATAATTAAATAATTTCTTACTAATTATTAATATAAAATATTTTCATAATAAAATCGTTAAATCATTTTAGTAAGCCCTTATCTTATTTAAATAAAGTTTTAGACAATATTTTAATAAAGAGTTTTAAGTACATTTCTAAAACCTTAGGTTTTACTAAATAAATGATTTTCAAAATTTTACTATTAAAACAGCTTTCTTATTATTTAAAATATCTATTAAAATATTTCGTATAGTTTATGTAAATAAAAACTATTTAATTTCAAAGAATTTTTCCAGTATTTTATATAGGTAATTCTAATTATAATATTAGTTTACGAAAAACCGTTTATTATCTACTAATAATTTAAGTATAATATTTCTCGCATTATTTCCAAAAAATAACAGCTTTATTAGAAAAATCATTTTTATCTATTATTATAAGTGAATTAACGTATTAAATAATTATAGTTTTATTTCCCTAAAAATGTTTGATAATTCAACGAGTGTTGTTTTAATTATTGTCATATTTAGTTAAACCCTCGGATTAGTTTCTAAGGTGGAGTATTAAATTAATGTAGGTTCAGGTCCCAGACTTTAGCCGAATACCCTCATGTCGTCCCCCTCAGCACCGAAAAAACCCAAAGCAAGTTTTATACTATTCATGTTCGTATTTTATTTAATAATTAAATATACTGCATCAGTAGGACTATTATATTATATCGACACTGATTCACAGGGGCTCGCTCTCGGACCCCAAAATGATTGCATGATTAACTCATTGACTCAGGAATTGGGAGAGTAATATAGCATCTGTGACCAAAGCCATTGTTACTGATATTGCCTCTCTCGCGCTAGCCCCTATTACACAGGGGGTTGAGCCGTATCGTATACTAGCATTTGGCCAAAATGTCAGTATACACATTAAATCTACCAGCCATTCATAGATCATCCATACGCTCAAAATCACTATTGACTCATTGTAGATTGCATCATTGTAGCTCCTGAGATTTCATGCATGTTGTCTTCTTTATTATTATCTAAAAAAATATAATACTTTTAAACTGTCCTTGCATCATTTAATATTATTTAGAATGCTGGATGTGGATATATGTTCTTGCTCCCCTCCTGACTGGAGACCAATATTTTAGGTGATTGCGAAGACGAGGAGCTCGCCTTTAGTTCCTTCTACGGACCCGATCCGAGTCCCGAAGAGGTAGCTGAACCTGACCAGGAAGCCCATGACTACTAGTTGTGCCGTGGTTTAGTTTTTCCCTATTTTTCAGTTGTAATAAAGAACAAGTGTAATAACCAGATGTTTTACTTGCTTGTATGTTTGTTTCATCTAGACGTTAGCTTTATTTCAAAGTTCAATAAAAGTTGTTTTATTCTCGCGTTTTAGAATTATCTGCTTGTGTACTACCGCTTGATACAGCTTATTGCCGTCGTCTCACAACGGTGCAGGCTGGGAATGATCCGACTGGATCCAGTATCTTGGGATCGGGTCGTGACATATTTTCAGTGGTGGCCCATGCAGGTCCAGGTTTTGCAAAATTGGTCTAGTCAACTTAGTCTAGACCAGCAAGCAGTCCTGCAATCTGACTTAGGTCTAATTATGACTTTAGGAAAATAGACTCTAGAAACAACTATAACACTTAAATCATTTTCACCCGTCACAACATAGGACCGAATTTATCTATTTATAATATCTATTTTTGTTTGCTTATAGTCTCGTAGGTTACATTGCTTTTGTTGCTTCCTAACCATTCGAAAGAATGACTAAGGAGATGCAAGCCGTGATTACAATTTCACGGTCTCCGATGGATTATGTTTTTCCTATCTGCATATTTTTTTAGGGTCTAGGCCCATTTACTATTTTAGAAATTTTGACTTCTGTCATATCCCTATTTTAGAAATAGGTATATGACTGTATTTCGACTGTATCTCGTATTTGGAGGATTTTTTTGAAATTGGGTATTTTTAAAATTTTATTATTAATTATTGGAGGTGAATTTTTCTTATTTTTATTATTGCTACTATTATTTTATTGATCCTAAATCTATCCCTCTAAAATATCTACCTAACCCTAACCTCCTCACCTCTCTCTTCACTCTTTCTCTCTCTCCCGACCCCTCACTGGATCAGCCCCCCTCCCCCAAATTTCCTCTCTCTCTCTTCACTCTCCCGCTCAACTCTCTCTCTCTTTCTCACTCTCCCCCGATCTCCCTCTCTTCTCCCCGACCTCCGGCCACGCCCCAGCCGCCATCATCACCACCATCTCCCACCACTGCCACCTCCATCCGCCATCGTCGTCGTGGTCGCCCCCGTCTCCAGCCGCGACCGCCCGTGCCACTTCTCCGGCGCAACCCCCCTTCCTCTCAGCTCTCTCTCCCCTGATCTTAGCCTCTCTCCTTCGCCCCTCCTTTCCTGTTCCCTCCGACGGCCAGCACCACCGCCGTGCCTCCGTCGCGAGTGCCGCGCCAGCCTCGAGCGGCGGGACGCCCTTGGGCCCCGTGCTGCTCGAGCAGTGAGCCCTCTCGGCCTGCGTGCTTCTCGGGCAGTGAGCCCTCGTGCTCCGTGCCTTTCCTTGGGTTGTGTGCTTCGAGCTCCGTGCACGCCTCGAGCAGCGGGACACTATGGGCCCTGCGCTGCTTGGGTTGCGTGCTATCTCGATTTGCGTGATCCCTCATTTCCGGTGCTTTTCGGGATGTGTGCCGCCTCATTTTCTGTGCCATCCTAGACCCACGTGCTGCCTTGGGCAGCGGGACGCCTCGAGCCCCGCGTTGCCTCGGGCACCGTGCCCCATTGGTTTGCGTGTTGTCTCGTTTCTTGTGTCTCGGCCTTTGTGCCCATCTCGGTTTTTTGTGCCGCTCTAATTCGCGTACCCGTATCGATTTGCATGTGCACCTCGATTTGAGTGCCGTATCGATTTGCGTGTCATATTGTATCTTGTGTCGCCTCGGTTTACGTGCACGCATCGATTTGCGTGTTCGCTCCGATGTGCGTGTCGCATTAATTTATGCGCTATCTTGATATTCGTGATTTTCTCGATTTACGTACACATCTCGATTTACGTGCACGTATTTCCCGTTCATCTTGATATTCGTGCCATCTCGATTCTCGTACGCATCTCGATATGCGTGCACGTCTCGGTTTACGTGTCCGTATCGATCCGCGTACCTCGGTTTCAGTGCCCGATCCCTGCGCTGCTTGCGAGACCCGTACGGTATAGCCTCCTGCCATCCTCCGTGCTTCCTGTTATTATTTTATTATTTAATTCTAATGATTGTTTATTGTGTGTTCTGAGGATCTCGGTGGACGTGCTAGCCTGGATCCTGATCGCCGAAGACTTGCTTACCTAGCCGAGCCCTCTAGGCAAGTATCTCTTGCTCATCGACGGCTCTTGCCCTCTCTTCTGGATTTTTATTGTATTTAATTAATTTGTACTTGTAAACTGTATAACCATGATTAGTGTAGCCTAGTAGTAGAACTGCCATGATGATAACTTAGGATAGCTTGGTCCGATACCGGGATAGACCGTATCGGACAACTCGGATGGGTCATCCACACCTTCGAGGACACGAGCACGACTCATATGTATGGATCGTCCCCATATGCCCCGTGTCCGACTCGCGATCGGGTAACGGCTTTGGCTAACTGTTTTTATGACTTTGTTTGTGGCTTGGATATGACTGTGGGTCTTGGTGCGCCCTGCGTGGCGATTCTTGCTGCATGTGTTGGTTTGGCGCCCAGTACGCATTGTAGTGCTGCTGGAGGCCGAGACTTAGTGTTCTCGGCTAGGGTTGGTGCCCAGTACGCATCGTAGTGCTACTGGAGGCCGAGACTTAGTGTTCTCGAATTGCGATTCTGCGGCGGGTTACGCCGAGTGGATTTTAGCCCCAATTCGTCGGGTGCTCCCGTCCAGAATACAAAGGAGACTCTGCCGAATTTTTTCCAGAATTTCCGGTTGGGAATTTGGTTCGAAGGATTGGGCAGTGCCATTCCTTTGGTTTGCGGGACTGAACTCATGCATATTCTTTTTGGTATAGTATCCCTGATCTCATTGCCTGCTATGTAGACTCCCGACTAGATTAGTCGCCTGGCGTCTCGATCTATCCTGCCCGTCGGATTGTGTAAGGAGAGTGGTTCTACTCGGATGAGGGTCTGCAACCCTGGTCCTTGTTTGGTTTAAGGGTTGTGGATCTGATCCAGAGTGGTTCACGCAATCCTTGCCTTTTCGACGGTATCACCCATTGGACTCTTGACTCGTGACTCTTCCTTTAGATGGTGTTCTAGTTTAGTTTGTTATCCCGTTGTCCATCCTGTCCACCGAATTGTGTAAGGAGAGTGGTTCTACTCGGGTGAGGGTCTGCAACCCTGGTCCTTGTTTGGTTTAAGGGTTGTAGATCTGATCCAGAGTGGTTCACACAATCCTTGCCATCTTCCGACGGCGTTGATTAGTGTTGACCCGTGTGTTGGGATTATGATCTTATTCGAGGATTGACTATGAGGAGATATGATATTGAGATAATGATTATGGTAGACTAAGTAGATTCTTAGATAGTGTTGCTAGTTCTTTGGTGATGTCTAAGTTGATCAGATATGTCTTTGAGGACTTTGGATTTTGATACTGGTGCGAGTGTCTCACGGAACGAGGAGAATATCGAGGGTATTATTATATGATTTTTACTCGACTTCCCAAACGCCCAAAATTCGGTACCTTTGTGTATTTCGGTAGTTAGAGAACCTGGTTGATTGCTGTGTCTTGGTAGTTGAGGGGCTTGTTTTCCAGTGGCTTGTGATCATTGACTAGGAGGATTCTTGTGAGTCTGAGGGCCTAGCATTGTTAGGGAGAATGAGATTTGTATTTGGTGGTTGTCTTTATTGACGTGATATTCACTCCCTCATGGATGGAAGACACTTGATAGATTAATTTGGTGGATAGACCGACTTGATGATTGGAGCTGTAGGCTCCCATATATGCTTGAGATGTTATTATAGTAGAGGTTCTGGTCTTGTACTTGACCTGATATCCATGCCACGATGTGGGCAGATGACTTCTTGTGACTAACAGAGTTGTCCTTGTCCCAGACCTGACTACCTGTATCCGTGCTATAAGTCCAGCTTACCCTGTGAGGTACTGGCCCGGACCTTGCACTGCGGTGCCCTTTGTCTATTGGCACTTTGAGGTGCTACTTTCATGATTATATGGCATTGCGATGCCATCTTGATATTCTGGCTATATTATATGATTACCTGTACGGGTATCTGGTAGTTGGCCTATAGTCTTAGCGTGGTTAGGATTGCTTGCTTGCTTGTTGCATAACACTAAGGATGGATCACAACTGGGACTGTAGGTGCCGAGGTTGATTCTTACTTAGCGTTCCCGTACTGAGGTACTCATTTAGGGGGATGAGCATGTGACCACGGTATGTGATTCCGGTTAATTGTAGGGTTAATCTAGGTAACTTAAATGGTAGAAGCATTGGGAGGGAACGGAATCCCGAGATCGTGCATTACCGGCCGCCACAGGCTCGTCCTGGCGCGTCGGGGTTGGCCGCCACGGATATGGCAGTATCCGACTACTATATGTACTCCTGCTTAGCCCGGTGGCCTTCCGAGGGACCGGTGCATACCTACCTGCTATGCGTTATTTGGCCTCGCTAGCCCTTGCGGGATATGGCACGATCTGAGGATTCCTATATTGCATTGTTGGGGTAACCCAACCTCCATATAGACAGCCGTAGGCATTTGAGTGGCCGCTTATTTATATAATTGTTTGGCTTGTTGCTTGCTAAGCTGGCTGGCACGTAACGCTGTCCCGGTGCAGTAATTCATTCCCTTGTTCTTGTTTGATGTAGGGATGGGTTACTGTTCCGATGACAGACTACGAGTTCCAGTTGGCAATGCAAGCATTAGTGGATGTTAGGATGACTGTGATGATTGTTGGTTACTTACGTATTAGTAGTTGGATTGCTGTCTTATATTCTGTAATCGTGCGTTGGTACCGCACGATCCCTTACCTTATTTACTGCTTTTAGATGCTATTTCTGTCACATTTTATCCTGCTGGTTTTTCTTCGCCCGTCCTTGAGCCTTCCTTTCTGGTACTTGCTACGGTTGGCCTGACCAACCCTGGATTGTTCCCAGATTGCCTGTGACCGACCATGCGGATCTTCCAGACTTGACTTGGAGGACGTGCTTCAGTACCTGACCATGAGGGAACTGTGTGGGAAGGTATTCTTGTCTACATTATTTCTTATTGTAGACTCTGATTATCATATGAGTATTTCTTGTTTTTCATATGATTATCTCTCTTGTCGTTATTTCATCGATTATTGCCTGTGGATATGAGATCAGATTTAGGCCATAGACTGCTTGCATGCTAGGATACCCAGCAAGATTGACAGCCACGATCGCCGTATGACGTTTTATACCTTATACGGAGTAGCTGGCCTAGTCCGTCCCAGTATTTCGGTACTGGGGCGTGACAAGGTTTTAGTGGTGGCCCATGCAGGTCTCGTTTTGAGATATTATTGGGTATCATATGATTGTTGATCTCAGTCCACTATTCCTTGGGATTCTAACTTGCTACACTTGCCCTTCGCTCCCTTGAACTTGTGAATTGGTCCTCATCTCTACCTGGACCTATTTTGCTTTGCCCTGTCTCATTTGTTGTTATCTATCCCTGATCCTTGTTTGATAGATATGATCCTATAGTTGGTCATGTCGATCGTTTTATCTGATGAGATGTCATCTTATCTCCATCATTGGGTTACTTGATTATCTGTCTTGGGTTCTGTACTCTCTACCGGTGTTTCTCCTTGGTTGATTTCTTGTTATCCCTTTCGTGCGTTGACTTCGTGTTGACTTAGTATCATTATCGCCCTCTTCGAGCATTGGTTGGATTGCTGCGGAATGAAGATTCCATCTGGACTCTGAGGTTGGATATTTTAACATTTGTTGAGTATCCGAGGGATATTCTCGTATCGATTCGGCTTCCTTGATTCCAGACAGTTCCGCACTCATGATTATCTGTTTCAGATATTATTTTTTTGATATACTTTCCATACATTATATTTTGATATGGATCCTTGGTTTGGAGTATTTTCCTAGAAAAGATATCTTGTGGTTATTATTGAAGATATTTTTGGATGTGTGTTACGATTCACCTGGATTTTGGATTATGGATTTTGATGGTTTTCTAGGACTCGTTATATCGTTATAGATTTTGTGATTTTTAGTGATTCGGATATTTGGGTTATGGATTTGATTCGTTTTGGGTATTTGTCAAGAGTACCGGGTGACCCTAGTATACCTTGACGGCGTGGTAACGAAAGTTGCAGCCGCTCGATTATAGTGCCCTGATGCATCTTTTGCAGCCATTCCGGATGGCGTGGCAAGGAATGATCATGACACACATTTTTCGGATATTAGTAACTACGGTCATCGGTTCGAGACATATATCCTGTATTTTATGATTTGTGAGGATTTTATGCAGTTGGGATTTTACGTTTTTTGACATTGTTTTCGATATTCTATACTTGTTTTGATTTATGGGGTTATTTTGTGTATGCGAGACTTTAATTTTCGAGATTCTTTCGATGTTTTCGATTTACCTTGCGAGTTGATTTATTTAGCGAGACTTGTTCTCTTTGATGTTTTCATATTGAGATTTTGTTCGTTTCTTATTGTATTACTTGATTTCTGTAAGGTGGGTAGAGTTTTCATGGTACCTATATGTACTAGTTTTGAAAATCTTATATACATGATTTCAAAATTTCGAGGACGAAATTTTTGTAAGGTGGGTAGGATGTCATATCCCTATTTTAGAAATAGGTATATGACTGTATTTCGACTGTATCTCGTATTTGGAGGATTTTTTTGAAATTGGGTATTTTTAAAATTTTATTATTAATTATTGGAGGTGAATTTTTCTCATTTTTATTATTGCTACTATTATTTTCTTGATCCTAAATCTACCCCTCTAAAATATCTACCTAACCCTAACCCCCTCACCTCTCTCTTCACTCTTTCTCTCTCTCCCGACCCCTCACTGGATCAGCCCCCCTCCCCCAAATTTCCTCTCTCTCTCTTCACTCTCCCGCTCAACTCTCTCTCTTCCTCACTCTCCCCCGATCTCCCTCTCTTCTCCCCGACCTCCGGCCACGCCCCAGCCGCCATCATCACCACCATCTCCCACCACTGCCACCTCCATCCGCCATCGTCGTCGTGGTCGCCCCCGTCTCCAGCCGCGACCGCCCGTGCCACTTCTCCGGCGCAACCCCCCTCCCTCTCAGCTCTCTCTCTCCTCCGATCTCAGCCTCTCTCTTTCGCCCCCTCCTTTCCTGTTCCCTCCGGCGGCCAGCACCACCGCCGTGCCTCCGTCGCGAGTGCCGAACCAACCTCGAGCGGCGGGACGCCCTTGGGCCCCGCGCTGCTCGAACAGCGAGCCCTCTCGGCCTGCGTGCTTCTCGGGCAGTGAGCCCTCGTGCTCCGTGCCTTTCTTTGGGTTGCGTGCTTCGAGCTTCTTGCACGCCTCGAGCAGCGGGACGCTATGGGCCCTGCGCTGCTTGGGTTGCGTGCTATCTCGATTCGCGTGATCCCTCATTCCCGGTGCTTCTCGGGATGCGTGCCGCCTCGTTTTCTGTACCATCCTAGACCCACGTGTTGCCTTGGGTAGCAGGACGCCTCGAGCCCCGTGCTGCCTCGGGCACCGTGCCCCATTGGTTTGCGTGTTGTCTCGTTTCTTGTGTCTCGGCCTTTGTGCCCATCTCAGTTTTTGTGCCGCTCCGATTCGCGTACCTGCATCGATTTACGTGCGTACCTCAATTTGAGTGCTGTATCGATTTGCGTGTTATATTGTATCTTGTGTCGCCTCGGTTTGCGTGCACGCACCGATTTGCGTGTTCGCTCCGATGTGCGTGTCGTATTAATTTATGCGCTATCTTGATATTCGTGATTTTCTCGATTTACGTGCACGTCTCGATTTACGTGCACGTGTTTCCCGTTCATCTCGATATTCGTGCCATCTCGATTCTCGTACGCATCTCGATATACATGCACGTCTCGGTTTACGTGTCCGTATCGATCTGCGTACCTCGGTTTCAGTGCCCGATCCCTGCGCTGCTTGCGGGACCCTTATGGTATAGCCTCCTGCCATCCTCCGTGCTTCCTGTTATTATTTTATTATTTAATTCTAATGATTATTTATTGTGTGTTCTGAGGATCTCGATGGACGTGCTAGCCTGGATCCTGATCGCCGAAGACTTGCTTACCTAGCCGAGCCCTCTAGGCAAGTATCTCTTGCTCATCGACGGCTCTTGCCCTCTCTCCTAGATTTTTATTGTATTTAATTAATTTGTACTTGTAAACTGTATAACCATGATTAGTGTAGCCTAGTACTGCAATGATGATAACATAGGATAGCTTGGTCCGATACCGGGATAGACCGTATCGGACAACTCGGATGGGTCATCCACACCTCCGAGGACACGAGCACGACTCACATGTATGGATCGTCCCCATATGCCCCGTGTCCGACTCGCGGTCGGGTAACGGCTTTGGCTAACTGTTTTTATGACTTTGTTTGTGGCTTGGATATGACTGTGGGTCTTGGTGCGCCCTGCATGGCGATTCTTGCTGCATGTGTTGGTTTGGCGCCCAGTACACATTGTAGTACTGCTGGAGGCCGAGACTTAGTGTTCTCGGCTAGGGTTGGTGCCCAGAATGCATCGTAGTGCTACTGGAGGCCGAGACTTAGTGTTCTCAAATTGCGATTCTGTGGCGGGTTGTGCCGAGTGGATTTTAGCCCCAATTCGTAGGGTGCTCCCGTCCAGAATACAAAGGAGACTCTGCCGAATTTTTTTCCAGAATTCCCGGTTAGGAATTTGGTTCGAAGGATTGGGCAGTGCCATTCCTTTGGTTTGCGGGACTGAACTCATGCATATTCTTCTTGGTATAGTATCCCTGATCTCATTGCCTGCTATGTAGACTCCCGACTAGATTAGTCGCCTAGCGTCTCGATCTGTCCTGCCCGCCGGATTGTGTAAGGAGAGTGGTTCTACTCGGGTGAGGGTCTGCAACCCTGGTCCTTGTTTGGTTTAAGGGTTGTGGATCTGATCCAGAGTGGTTCACGTAATCCTTATCTTTTCGACGGTATCACCCATTGGACTCTTCACTCGTGACTCTTTCTTTAGATGGTGTTCTAGTTTAGTTTGTTATCCCTTTGTCCGTCCTGTCCGCTGAATTGTGTAAGGAGAGTGGTTCTACTCGGGTGAGGGTCTGCAACCCTGGTCCTTGTTTGGTTTAAGGGTTGTGGATCTGATCCAGAGTGGTTCACACAATCCTTGCCATCTTCCGACGGCGTTGATTAGTGTTGACCCGTGTGTTGGGATTATGATCTTATTCGAGGATTGACTATGAGGAGATATGATATTGAGATAATGATTATGGTAGACTAAGTGGATTCTTAGATAGTGTTGCTAGTTCTTTGGTGATGTCTAAGTTGATCAGATATGTCTTTGAGGACTTTGGATTTTGATACTGGTGCGAGTGTCTCGCGGAACGAGGAGAATATCGAGGGTATTATTATATGATTTTTACTCGACTTCCCAAACGCCCAAAATCCGGTACCTTTGTGTATTCCGGTAGTTAGAGAACCTGGTTGATTGCTGTGTCTTGGTAGTTGAGGGGCTTGTTTTCCAGTGGCTTGTGATCATTGACTAGGAGGATTCTTGTGAGTCTGAGGGCCTAACATTGTTAGGGAGAATGAGATTGGTATTTGGTGGTTGTCTTTATTGACGTGATATTCACTCCCTCATGGATGGGAGATACTTGATAGATTGATTTGGTAGATAGACCGACTTGATGATTGGAGCTGTAGGCTCCCATATATGCTTCAGATGTTATTATAGTAGAGGTTTTGGTCTTGTACTTGACCTGATATCCATGCCACGATGTGGGCAGATGACATCTTGTGACTGACAGAGTTGTCCTTGTCCCAGACCTGACTACCTGTATCCGTGCTATAAGTCCAGCTTACCCTGTGAGGTACTGGCCCTGACCTTGCACTGCGGTGCCCTTTGTCTATTGGCACTTTGAGGTGCTACTTCCATGATTATATGGCATTGCGATGCCATCTTGATATTCTGGCTATATTATATGATTACCTGCACAGGTATCTGGTAGTTGGCCTATAGTCTTAGCGTGGTTAGGATTGCTTGCTTGCTTGTTGCATAATACTAAGGATGGATCACAACTGGGACTATAGGTGCCGAGGTTGATTCTTACTTAGCGTTCCCGTACTGAGGTACTCATCTAGGGGGATGAGCATGTGACCACGGCATGTGATTCCGGTTAATTGTAGGGTTAATCTAGGTAACTTAAATGGTAGAAGCATTGGGAGGGAACGGAATCCCGAGATCGTACATTACCGGCCGCCACAGGCTCGTCCTGGCGCGTCGGGGTTGGCCGCCACAGATATGGCAGTATTCGACTACTATATGTACTTCTGCTTAGCCCGGTGGCCTTCCGAGGGACCGGTACATACCTACCTGCTATGCGTTATTTGGCCTCGCTAGCCCTTGCGGGATATGGCACGATCTGAGGATTCCTATATTGCATTGTTGGGGTAACCCAACCTCCATATAGACAGCCGTAGGCATTTGAGTGGCCGCTTATTTATATAATTGTTTGGCTTGTTGCTTGCTAAGCTGGCTGGCACGTAACGCTGTCCCGGTGCAGTAATTCATTTCCTTGTTTTTGTTTGATGTAGGGATGGGTTACTGTTCCGATGACAGACTACGAGTTCCAGTTGACAATGCAAGCATTAGTGGATGTTAGGATGACTGTGATGATTGTTGGTTACTTACGTATTAGTTGTTGGATTGCTGTCTTATATTCTGTAATCGTGCGTTGGTACCGCACGATCCCTTACCTTATTTACTGCTTTTAGATGCTATTTCTGTCACATTTTATCCTGCTGGTTTTTCTTCGCCCGTCCTTGAGCCTTCCTTTCTGGTACTTGCTACGGTTGGCCTGACCAACCCTGGATTGTTCCCAGATTGCTTGTGACCGACCATGCGGATCTTCCAGACTTGACTTGGAGGACGTGTTTCAGTACCTGACCATGAGGGAACTGTATGGGAAGGTATTCTTGTCTACATTATTTCTTATTGTAGACTCTGATTATCATATGAGTATTTCTTGTTTTTCATATGATTATCTCTCTTGTCGTTATTTCATCGATTATTGCCTGTGGATATGAGATCAGATTTAGGCCATAGACTGCTTGCATGCTAGGATACCCAGCAAGATTGACAGCCACGATCGCCGTATGACGTTTTATACCTTATACGGAGTAGCTGGCCTAGTCCGTCCCAGTATTTCGTACTGGGGCGTGACAACTTCTCTTTTAGCTAACCTACCATCAATGACTAATATCCCAAAGCTATTCCTTTGTTGGTTTTGTTAAACCAATTCAACTTGTCTTCTTTGAACCAATAAGACTAACTTTTTAGCCCAACTTACCTAGCAAATTCTTAAACTTTCATCGGTCATAAGGAATTATTTTTTCCAAAATAATTTCGGTAAAGGTCAGTATTCTCTAAGTATTTTGCCGGAAATATTCTCATTGGCTTCTTCCACTCAACTCGAAGCTGTGATACTTCTATCTTGTCTTGTGCTTAACTCAATTAGTCATAATCAAGTTTGATCAATTCCATAAGTTTAATCTTTGGAAAGGAAAATATCGGAGAACAGATACTCCTCTTGACTTCAAGTCAACCCCCTTGATTCTCAATAGCTACTAGAACACACATTTAACCTGATAAATTTTCTTGATTCCTGAAGAACAAATATCTACATCTTTTCATATCATGATTAGAACTTTAGAACTTGTTTAAATTTTTGGAAGCTCCTTGGAATTCTTATGGACAAAATTGAGAGAGTATTTGTTGACCTATTATGGCGGGACAGCTGCGCACTGCAGTCATTTATCTGAATCATGGAAACTATGAGTTTACTGCAGCCAGCAGTGCACTAGCAAGGCATGGACCCTAAGTGAAGTGGTTTCAGGTATTCATGGATTTTTAGATATTATTAAGACTATGTCCTTAATATCTAACCTCATGAGTTCTTCCATCAAAAAATAATAAAGTTGATAGAAGATTCGGTGATCTACCATTATTTTAGTCATGGAATCAATAGTTCACTGTAGCCAGATGTACACTAGCGGGGCATGAACTCTATGCAAAGTGACTTCAGGTATGTATGGTTTTCGGATACTATTGAGACTATATCCATGTTACAAATATATCATGTTTGGTCTCTTATTGCCATTGATAACTTTACCAGAGTTGTCTTGATTCATTTAAATTTTGGATTATTTGGAATCTTAACGAATATTTTACATTTTCAAAAATTATTTCTATAGGATTTATATAGGGATTCCACTTGATTTTCTAGGACTGGTTTCCAACACCTATTGGTCTAATCTCTTTCCTGGTTCAACCTTAGAACGTTGCATATTTATTTTTGTTGATAGTTACATATTTTGGAAGCTATAGATAGTTGTGGATAGCTTTATATATTAAATAGTTGATATACATCTTGTGGATGACTATATGTATATAGTTGATAGATATATGTGGGGGAAACATAGATTGTTACCTATCCCATTTCTAGTAAGGACATTTTTGGGATCAATATTAGTTAGCTAAAGGGTAGAAAAGATAGAAGAATACCTTGAGTAAGCTAGTCTTGAGAGAGTGGTATATCTTAGCTTGTGACTTATTTGGGTTAGAACCGTTGGTAGTGATCACTAGTGCCTAAATCTTATTCAAACAAATGAAGGTATTTGACGATTTTGAATTTTATGATTAAAGGAAGAGTTATGGAAGATAGAGGAAGACGTAGGTAGAGTTAGCGAGGAAAGTCTAGGATTTGGTAAGGTTCTCCCATGGAGGAAGTGAGTTTGGATAATATATAAACATGAGAATATGATGATCAAGTAAAGGAACACTTGACGGGGATCAACTTTAATGATTAGATGACTACTGCACCCAGAAGGGACGGATATAACCATGGAAGGAATATCACAAGTAATGGAATGATAGGTTCTAGAGAAGGAATAAGCAGTGAGGAATTGAAACAAGATCATTATCACACAACTTTGGAAAGGAGCAATTGTGTTGCAATTTCTACCAAACATTGGAGACTCATATTAGTTATGGTAAGAATGATTGAGATTTTGTGATATTTTTGCTAATGTGTTTGGATGAGAACGATTGTTAGGTGCATGGTTAAAGATTAAAATTTGATTAGTGATTATAATTTGGTCAATTGATTTCAAGAATTGGAAATTCTCGAATATAGATCATGGATCTACCATAAAGAAATTTTTTAAGGATTTACTATGACAAGTGAAGATTGTGACTTTGATGTAGTAAGTTTTGGATGAATGGCTGACAATTAGAAATTGATGTCTGTAAAATAATTTGATCGAAAAAATACTTGAAATTTGAAATACATTTGGCATACGAGTTACATACAATGACGGATGAAAATTTGATTTAGATGATTTATGATTCCAAATAGATTTAGTTTTCATACCCTGGCAGTTGATTTAGTTCTCTGTAGATACTGAGAGTTTAGCTAGTTTAGCAAGTTAGAGATTGGTTCTGTACGTGATGTTAAGAAGATGATTATCTTGTAAGTTATTTTTCTTATTCGGATTTTCTTAACCGTGCCTATCGAGCCGTTGAAATTTCGACGACGAAATTTTCTAAGGAGGGAAGGTTGTAAAACCCTCTTTAAAAAAATAAAAAATAAACCCATGATCTGTCACGCCCCGACCCGGGAAATCGTTCGTCCTCGCTAGATTTCACCCGAATCATCGTCCTCGATGGGACGTGATGCCGCACGAGCCTGGAATTGCGCTCGTGCAAGGCAAGATAACAGGTTCGCATAGAACTATCTCAAATTCGTAACATAAGCAGCAGAAGGAAACAAAGTATAACACAAGAATCTCTTTTATTCATAATGAACTGAAGATTACAAAGGCTCTGAATAGCCCAACATATATGCCAATTGGCTACAATGCTCATGATCTCTCTAGCTCACAAAGGATTACATTGTTCCATACATTATGCCTCTTTATAGCCACCAAGTTGTCCTCGGCCGAACATCTCCATGTCGCAAGTTCGAACGCCTATACGGAAGCTCCTCTTGAACGCCAAGGACTCCATGCCTCGGCACGTCCAAGCCAAGCCCCACCCCGAGCCAATCATAACCTGAGCCTGCACATAAACTAGTGGGGGATTAGTGCTTTTGTCCTCGCTTCGCACTGATCAAGACCCGCTCGCACCCAAACCAAACACTTAATCATTTAGTGAGCATGCATCTTAATTTGGTGATCTTTCTATTTAGCCTTAGGATCGATTTCATGGCAATACTTAAACATAGCACCATATCATAAATGTGTCCAATACCGTGTCCCTGCGGCAGATACAGTTAGACATAATATGTCATAAACATAGTGATCGTGCTCATCTCCGTCCCATATTCCCTCGCCTGCAATGGTTAGCACTTAGCATAAAAATTCATAAAACTCACGCAACCAACCGATCATAAACTTAGACATATGCATAAGGGTCGCAGGCCCTGCGCCTGCACCCAGCTCTCATCTCAGCTCACCGGTCCTAACTATATGAAGGTCACGGTGTTTCGCACCGTAATGGACTTGGCATCTCTTATGTGTAAGCCTACAATCACTTCGATACGGGTTGCTAGCCTAGTATCCGAAGGATCCCAAACTTACGGATATCATAGCTTATCACAGCACTGGACGGTCGCAATCCTTCCGAATGTTGTGCACCATAAATACCACACATAATTCCCTCCTAGGCCGAACGGTCCCAGCGCCCCGGCGTAACCATTCGAGGGAAGCCGCACCCGTGCACGGGCAATCCGAGTCCATTGACCATGCAATACGCGCCATAACAAACACACATAACATTTCAACCAAATCCTCCGTTTCATAAACATAGTCTCGATCCATAAACGGTTTCCCGTGCCATAAACGGTTTCCCGTGCCATAAACATATTCGCGTCTCATAAACATAATCCACCATTCATATGGGGAGCTCCGTCGGTGTTATGCCCCAACACATCCATATTGATGCACGACGCCCAACGGCTTAGACATCTCGTACTTGTATTCAACGCGTACCATTCGTAAGTTATTCTCATAGCATAATTTCATAATTACTTAGTCTTTTCGTAACATAAGTGCCCGAGGGCACGCTAAGCGCCGTAATCAATGTTCTACGCCTAGTGTTCAATAATCTCGGAGCCGTGCACATGATGCACATCTCGATATCATCTTTCAATGTTCTACCATCATTCCCCACCGCGACCCGTACATTTGATGCACGTCGCTTCAATTGTTGATTGTTCAATGTTCTATCTTAGTGTTCAACACATATTTAGACACTTACTTGTCGAGCCACGCTCGCTAACTCGATAACATATTACGCATACAATGATATCTCTTATTAGACGTGAAGGAATAGGGAGAGAGAGTCAAGAACCCGCCCACCTTAAGCCGATACGCCTTGCCGTCTCGCCGATTGAAGCGTCTCACTTCCATAACTCGATCGCATAGCTAACTCCCGGACTTAGCCATTCCTTTGAACTACTCGGTTGATTTGGCCTATCGCGCCCATGCCATAATCTGTTGCAAGGCCACGATTTGGTTTCGCGGACACTTCATTGCATAAGGTAAAATGTCGACCTCTTATCGTCCAGCGTAAAAGCATAGCCTGCACACCAGATCAACTAAAATCAGCACTTGCTCAACGGGACTTATCTTTTGCATCGATTCGATTCATAGATTCCAACCGACTCAAAGCTTACCTTTGGCCAACGTAACTCTCGCATCGATTCGCATCGATACTTCATCGGGTCAACGCAACTCTTCGAGTCAACGACTCATCATAATGCATCGATGCGGAGCGGGGCATTACATGATCCACTCCCACTTTTCCTATAATTCCTCCCACGTTCTCAAACTTTTCCCTTGTCTCTCTATCTCTTTCTCACCACTCCCACGTAACCTCTCCCCCTCCACGTAAAATATATCAGAAACTCTCTCTCTAGAAAAGAAATCTACAGAGACTCCACCTTCCCAAAATTATCATTTCTCCTCCCACATTTCCTTATTTCTAGAACCGAACCCATCCCGACGCTCCCCGCGACGCACCGGTCACGTCAACACCCCAAACGGGACCTTTTCGTCATCCGATCCGACCGACCGGCTGACTGACGATCCCGAGCGGCCGTCGTAGCCGCCCGTCGGCAGAGCCAGCAGTCCACCGGCCTCCCGTCGGACCTCCCGTCGGTCTACGCGCACCACAGCACGCATTCGCCTGTGCAACAGTGCGACCAGCGCGCTGTCCAGCCCCGGCCGCCCCCAGCCACCGCCGGCTGTCCCCGGCGCGTTCCCGGCCCCGCCTACGTACGACCAACATGCCATTCGCGCGTAGCAGCCAGCCCCCGTGCGTCTCGCGTCCCGCTTTCCCGTGCCTCGAGCGTGTGTCCCGCGTGCCGTGCGCGCACTCCCCTCATGCGTATACCTTTCGCGTGCGTTTCGTGTCCGAGGCCTCCCCTCGGTACTCCGTCATCAACCAATTGGTAAGCCTGACCCCTTCTATTATTTTACAGAATGCAAAATCCAGTTCTGTTCCGACCAGAATTGACAGAATAAAGCTCTGTCAATTTCGGGATAGATAGATTGTAGTTTCCTAATTGAGACCATATGTTTTGTAATGAAAATGCTTGTAATGTATTAATATTATGGATAGATTATTATTAATAATGAGTATGCAGTAATGTATATAAATTGTTATATTAACTTGTAAGTTATTAGGCTTAATGGTTTACTAAACGTTTAATTTCGATTATCGTAGGGATAATGTTATTTTAATATTATTAATATTGCTGCCATTAATTTTACGATTAATAAAATATTTAAATTAGTTTAAATTTTTTTATATATCAAGCCTATTCTTAATATAGGAAATAGTAATTTTAGGCTAAAACTCTTTTATTTACTATTCTGGGGTAAAATATTAATTATCTTCCAAAAATAGTTTTTATTACCAATAATGATTTTTTTTAAGATAATAGATGCTATATATTTTTCGTGGGAATCTTTAAGTTATTTATATAATTAAATGATTTCTCACTAATTATTAATATAAAATATTTTCGTAATAAAATTGTTAAATTATTCTAGTAAGCCTTTATCTTATTTAAAATAAAGTTTTAGACGATATTTTAATAAAGAGTTTTAAGTACATTTCTAAAACCTTATGTTTTACTAAATAAACGATTTTCATAATTTTACTATTAAAACGGTTTTCTTATTATTTAAAATATCTCTTAAAATATTTCGTATAGTTTATGTAAATAAAAACTATTTAATTTCAAAGAATTTTTCCAGTATTTTATATAGGTAATTCTAATTCTAATATTACTTTACGAAAAACCGTTTATTATCTACTAATAATTTAAGTATAATATTTCTTGCATTTTTTACAAAAAAATAACAGCTTTGTTAGAAAAATTATTTTTATCTATTATTATAAGTGAATAACGTATTAAATAATTATAGTTTTATTTTTCTAAAAAGTTTGATAATTCAACGAGTGTTGTTTTAATTATTGGCATATTTAATTAAACCCTCGGATTGGTTTCTAAGGCGGAGTATTAAATTAATGTAGGTTCAGGTCCCGGATTTTAGCCCGAATACCTTCCTGTCGTTACCCTCAGCACCGAAAAAATCCAATTTCATACTATTCATGTTCGTGTTTTATTTAATAATTAAATGTAATGCATCAGTAGGACTATGTATATTGTATCGACACTGATTCACAGGGGCTCGCTCTCGGACCCCAGATTGATTGCTTGATTGACTCATTGACTCGAAAATTGGGAGAGTAGTATAGCGTCTCTGACCAAAGCCATTGTTATTAATATTGCCTCTCTCGCGCTAACCCTTATTGCATAGGGGGTTGAGCCGTATCGTATACTAGTATCTGGCCAAAATGTTAGTATACACATTGAATCTACCAGCCGGCCACAGATCAGCTATACGCTCAAAATGACTATTGACTTATTGTAGATTGCATCAATGTAGCTCATGAGATTTCATGCATGTTGTCTTCTTTATTTTTATCTAGAAAAAATATATAATGCTTTTAAACTGTCATTGCATCATTTAATATTATTTAGAATGCTTGATGTGGATATATGTTCTTGCTCCCCTCCTGACTGGAGACCAATATTTTAGGTGATTGCGAAGATGATGAGCTCGCCTTTAGTTTCTTCTACAGACCCGATCTGAGTCCCGAAGAGGTAGCTGAATCTGATCAGGGAGCCCAGGACTACTAGTTGTGCCGTGGTTTAGTTTTTTCCTATTTTTCAGTTGTAATAAAGAACAAGTGTAATAACCAGATGTTTTACTTGCTTGTATGTTTGTTTCATCTAGACGTTAGCTTTATTTCGAAGTTCAATAAAAGTTGTTTTATTCTCGCGTTTTAGAATTATCTGCTTGTATACTACCGCTTGATACAGCTTACTGTCTCTGTCTCACAACGGTGCAAGCTGGACATGATCTGACTGGACCCAATATCTTGGAATCGGGTCATGACAACTTCCGACCAAAATCTGAACTAAACACAACCTTGAACCTGAACTAGATCCGACTCGAACTCAACTCCCCACCCGGAAGGACTTCCGACCAAAATCTGAACCAAACGTAAGGAGTGATACCATACTCCAATTAATGTTTCAATTAATTTCCTAATGATATCAAACAGATGATTTCTTTATTCGTTAGGACAACATATATTATACCAAAGACAATATTATATAATACCTAATGAATTTAGTACCTGGGAATAAAATTTCCACAAAGTATGAAATCCTTGGTTAGGGATGGAGTATTGCAATCGCGTACCACCAAACACCCTGAGGGTGTCACCATGTGTGAAGCACCGGTTCTTTTCTTGCCTCTGCAAAAAGTCTTTGGCTTTCCTAGCCTGTACTAGTCGGTCCAAGGAGGAAGGGATAAACCAAGAATGAAACAACCATATAGTTCAAGGCTTAGCTCATGGACGTCATTCTTTTCTTTCTTCCCAGGGTTCTCTTTTGCCATTCTTCATGAAACAAACAAAGATATCTACAACTTTCATTTCCAAGAAACAAACAACAGAAGAAACATCCAATTGGAAACCTGAAGAAGCAGTTAACAAAATCTCGATACCAAAATTACAAGGACAAACAATTCTTTCTTTATTCTCTCACCTTTGCCTTTTTTTTTTTTCTTTTTCTTTTCCTTTTCTCTTTCCATTGCTGTAGGCAATGCATCTTTTCTCAGTCGTCATACATACATATTGTTAAGATTGATATATGTAGCCATGCATATATACTATAATATTAGCTACACACTTTTCTTCTGCCAATCCTTCCTCTTACTTACATTTCTTCATTCAATCATGAACTTCATTCTAGAAAATATTGTCACCCCTGTCGTAGGTTTGTTCCGCGACTCTGTGCTGAAGCAAGTTCTCCTCGCCATCCAAGTCGGGGATAAGGTGGACGCCCTGCGTCATGATGCTGCCATCCTCAAGGACAAATGCCAGACCGTCAAGAATGCAGTCGACGCACAAGAGAGAGGCACCTCCAAGAAGTGCACGGCTGAGGTACAAGGCTGGCTAAGGAGGGCAGAAGAAATCCTGGGCATCTCGCAAGAAGTTGAAGTAGACTACCAAAATAGAAACTGCATGCTAGGAACCTGGTGCTCCCTCAACTGCTGCTCAAACTACTCAATCAGCCTGAGGACCATCAAAGTGCATCAGAAGGTGAACGATGCTCTCGACTTCATAGCAAAAGTTACGGACTATGTCGCCGAGGTGGCTCCACCTTCGGTTCAGGAGATGAACACATCGGTGGCACCAACATCGGCAAGTGGGCAGCTGAAGGCGATGCAAAAGAAGGCACTCTCTTTTATCCACAAGGACACACAGGGGACCCTTGGCATTTGGGGGATGGGCGGTGTGGGCAAGACAACCCTCCTCCAACTCATCAACAACTCCTTGATGGCTGATAGATTCACCGTTATATTTGTCGTGGCTTCCAGTGAGTGCACTGAGGAGAAACTCAGGGAGCTCATAGCCGAAAATCAAGGGCTCTCCATGGAAGGCGATCTCAAGAAGACCATCTTCAACTTCCTGAATGGAAAAGACTTCGTCTTACTACTCGATGATCTCTGGGACCGTCTTAACCTCGAGGACATTGGAGTTCCCCTTCCTCTTGGCACATACAATGGCCACAGACGTAAGCTGATCTTGACAACACGATTGCTCCATATCTGCGGAGAAATGGGCACCGGTGACAACGTCATCAAGTTGGAGAGCTTGAAGTGGAAAGAAGCATGGGCTCTATTCCAGAAGAATGTCGGGGAAGGCCTCCTCAGTTCCAATCCCAAGTTAGAGGATCTTGCAAAGAAGGTCGCAGGTGAATGCGATGGCCATCCGCTGGCCCTCATCACCATCGGCCGGGCCATGGCCCTGACTAGCGACGTCAGGGTGTGGAAGGACGCACTCAAGAAGCTCAGTATGTCTAGGATGCACGAGATCACTGATCATAGTGGCCACGGCACAAGCAGAAACAAAGACCCCATTTTGCTTCTAAAGGTCAGCTATGACTATCTGCATCCTCCGATACTAAAAGAATGTTTCCTCCACTGTGCGTTGTGGCCTGAAGACCATCCTATCAACAAGAATGCCCTCATAGAATGCTGGATGGGTCATGGTTTGCTATCAAACGAGCAGCTCGACGACATTGCTGACGTGTACATAGAAGGGCATGTGATCATCGACAAACTTCTGAAAGCGTGCTTGTTAGAGAATGTTGAGGAGAGCTATAAAGCTCGTAGTCACCTGAAGAACTCGCGTGTGAAGATGCATGATCTCAGTCGGGACATGGCGTTGTGGGTAGCACGAGAGTGTGGTGCCAACAAGAAGAAGTGGCAGGTTCTCATTGACTACGGAAAGGAGGAGGCCTCGGAGGAGGCACACAAGATATCAATCATGTATACCAAGACCAAGGTGCTGACTTCCAGGATTCGGAACTGGCCAAACCTCACCACCTTGATTCTTCGGCAAACTCTCTCTCTCAAGGACGAAGATGTCACTAATATCCAGTACTGTTCTCTGCTCAAATATCTTGAGGTGTCTGATAATAAGCAAATAAGGTCTTTCCCGGTAGAGCTATGCAAGCTGGACAAGTTGGAGCATCTCGATTTCTCATATACAGAAATCTGCGCAGTTCCCGAGGAGGCAAAAAGTCTCGTAAATTTGAAGGTTTTGATCTTCCGGGGAGCTCCTATCCGTTCTATACCTTATGGAACGCTGGCAAATATGTCAAGGCTATTGGTGCTCGACATTTCAGTACAGAATCATCCGACCCCTGCTGATCAGAGTGAGATCATCAATGGCTTGGATTACATGACCAGTAGTCCTCCAAAAGCTCTTGGGATCAATGTGTCCACAGAGTCAGGTTTCAAAAAGCTTGCCAGCCTCTCAGGTGTAAGCATGACGAGCCTTGGTGTTCATACCATGGAGGAGTCTTCTACCATCCATCTCTTGTCGGAAGACTTTCTTAGGAAGCCGCACATGCATTCGGATCTCAGTATGCTGAGCATTAGTAATTGCAAAGGCCTCGTGCATCTAGTGCTCCAAACAAGATGTCGTCTTGGTACCGAGATACTGTATCTTTACGAACTCAAGGTTCTAAAGGAAATCATCTGGAGGAATGTACAGCCAAGAGACGTGCTCCCAAATCTTCGGTACCTTCATATCAAAAAATGCAATAGATTGCAGCATGTCTCCTGGGTTGCGCAGTTGCCATGCCTCGAGCATCTGAAAGTTCATGAATGCGCAAGCTTAAGAAGCATTGTTGGTGAACAAGCGGCGGTAGAGCCCCTAGCTTTCCGTAACCTTAGAATCTTAGAACTCGGCAATTTGAAAAATTTGAGGAGAATTTGTGTCCAGGAGTCAGTCTTCCCATCTCTCGAACTTCTATATGTTACAGTATGTCCAAAACTAAAGAATCTTCCATTTGGCTCTCCTGCTTCTTTTCCTAAACTGCAGAAGATCAGAGGTAGGAAAAGATGGTGGATTGATCTTGTAATGGAGAAAACCTTGAAAGCTTCCCTCAGACCTCTCTTCCAACAGTCTTCTATCAGGTAAGTAAGCAATTATGTGTGTTTCTGGATCTATATTCTGAATACTAGATCACTTTCTTTCTCTAATGCTTCAAATTGTGTTCGTGACTACAGGAGATTTCACTAGGAAACCTAACTCTAAGCAGAAAGTTGAGGATATATATCATTCTATCCGGCGACGATGTAAAATCCTAGAATTCTCTAGGAAGAGAGCACCAAACTCTGAGAAACAATATTGTATCAATTGATAGAAAATAATGCAATGTTACAAGATATATATAAACTTCTATTCATAACCTTTAGGGCATGTTTTGATGGCAAGAAGTCCCGGACAAGTTTTTTTTTTCGTTCTCTCTTTCAGTTCCATTGTTTGGTTACATATGGAAGTGGAGTGGGACAACACAAAAGTTTTCGTCTTCCCGTTATTGAGACTTCTAAGTGTAACTAAACGACATGTATTAGTGGTGGAAGCAGTTTTTGAATTTTTTTTATCTGATACATTGCTCTAGGTCACCAGACACGAACCTTTTCATGTTTGTACCATGCATCCGATGCGCGAATCTGTCGTATACAAATCCCGTCGCACATGTGACTGAATGTTGCTTACTATGCACGATCTAGAAATCAATCTAGGTTCATGATAAATCTAACATATCCACAAGTCTTGATCCCCGCTTATCTCATGAGTCGCGATCAATCTTCGACTTGACACGAATCCTTACCGTATCGATTCGTCTAATGTGTTGATACGCTCTCGATTCCATATCTAAAAAATATACAAGTAATTCTTAGATTACAAACATGCAATATGAGTAATCTAATCTACTTTATTAGGATTTATTGGTATATGTTTGTCGATGCATTGATCACATATGTGTTTGTCCTCTAACGGTATCCACACGTGGGTCAGCCACCGAGTGATCCATGCCACAAACTCCTTCACAATTACTGAAATTAGTAACTCAAACAATCTTGAAGATACTCCTTGAAGTACCTCTGCAACGCAACTCTTGTGCTTGTTGTTGTCTATTGTTGGCAGGGCCAATCGGAAATATGATAATAATTTACTTGGTCGGGATGTTCGAGAGAATGGAAGAGAGAGAGAGAGAGAGAGAGAGAGAGAGAGAGAGAGAGAGAGATTTCTAGGGTGTCTATGATCAAAATTATAAGTAATGATTTCAACCACCTCTTACCTATATTTATAGGTTTTGGGCAAGGTGTAGACTTGAAAATTTGCTAAGTCTTCTAATTAAGGTTTGATTATACATCCCTATTCCATATCAATCATTAAAATATACTATACTCTTCTAGACGATTCTAAACACTTCTAGAACACTCTAGATGCAACCTAATTCTGTGTTAGAATTCCAATCATATAGTTACCATAGAGTTGGCTTAGTGAACATCTAATTGACTAATGTTTAGCACAAGTCAATAAGGTTGACTCGGGTCAATCGTTCATCGTCCAATAATAACTATTGGGCCAATACAAACTTTAGCAAAGGTCAAATGGCCGACCAACTCTTGTGTGTGAACTATTAGGCTTAACACCAAGATGGGCACATTGGATTAATCCTGACTCGACAGTCAGCATCGAAAATTCAGCCAAATTTTTGAGTGTCTAGTTCCAGAAACAACTTTCTGTCGAACTTTATACGTTGGTCAATATTGTCACCTAGTAGTATTTCACACACACATGGTATGATAATTTTTAGCAATATCCACACAAGAACCTGCCAACGTACAGTTATGGTGCAATTGAGTCTTTCTTCATACAACATCATGACTAAACTTACGACACAGATAATATATGAAATCTATTGATCATAGTGACAATGTGTCTCGATCTCGTCTCTTCAACACTCGTGTATATCAAGTAGGAGTCCTCTAATCACACATCACCTTGCTTAAGAATTTTTTGAGTTTAATATGTTGAACCACATAAAAGGCTACTCTCTTCATTATATGTTAGGAGTGATAGATTCCTTATTAGAGTAGAGAATAATTGTTGTGTGTTTTTTATTGATGGGCTACTCAACTACTTATAGGGAGTCTAGTTCCTCTTCATATTACATTTTCCAATGTGGGACTAAATATCTTATTAGTTCTCAACACTCCCCCTCAAGATGGGCGATATATATTAATCATTCCCATCTTGTTACATAGCTTCGACAGACTTACTGAACTAAGACCCTTAGTCAGACAGTCTGCCACTTGTTCTTCTGAGCGAACATGATCAATCTTCAGTATCCCTTGTTCCAGCATTTCTTTGATGAAGAATCGATCGATCTCGATGTGCTTCATTCTGTCGTGCTGAACTGGATTGTTAGCTATACTTATTGCAGCTTGACTATCGCTCAGAAGACGTAATGGTGCTCCCTTGTCCAGCTTCAACTCTGTCAGCAACGCTTTCACCCACAGCAACTCCGACACTCCTAAAGCCATTGCTCTGTATTCTGCTTCAGCTGTAGACCGTGCTACCACAGACTGTTTCTTGCTTCTCCATGAGACCAAGTTTCCTCCTACAAAGACACAATATCCCGTGGTAGACCTTCTATCGTCTATGCACTCGCCCAGTCTGCATCGCAGTATCCCTCAACTTCTATACATCCATTCTTCTTGAACCATTATCCTTTCTCCGGCGTCCCTTTCAGATATCTCAAGATCTGAAATACTGCATCCATATGACCCGTTCTTGGATCATGCATGTAGCGACTTACTACACTCACCGCAAATGAAATATCA
This sequence comes from Iris pallida, assembly GCA_029216955.1. Classification (NCBI taxonomy): domain Eukaryota; kingdom Viridiplantae; phylum Streptophyta; class Magnoliopsida; order Asparagales; family Iridaceae; genus Iris; species Iris pallida. The sequence goes on from JANAVB010004398.1 coordinate 9,329,309, forward strand.
GGGCGAGTGTGTCCCAGATAAATCAATCTCCCTACAAGACGTTGATATCTTTCACGATCAACTGGCTCTCCTGCTTCTGCTCCCAACTTGCACTTCTGGTCAATTGGAGTGACTGCAGCTTTGCATCCCAGCATCCCTGTCTCCTTCAGCAGATCTAGTGTATATTTTCTTTGTGAGAGAACAATTCCTTGTTCGCCTTCACACACCTCGATACCTATAAAGTACCTCATCGCTCCTAGATCCTTCACTTCGAACTCCTTCGCGAGTTTTGACTTCAGCTTAGCAATCTCGGCTTCATCATTACCTGTGATTACTATATCATCCACGTATACAGCAAGTATAGTGATGTGGCCTCTTGCATGCTGAAGAAAGACCGTATGATCTGCATTTGCTTGATAGTATCCCATGCTTGTAACAGCCTTTCTGAATCTGTCAAACCAGGCTCGAGAAGATTGCTTGAGCCCATATAGCGACTTCTTTAGTTTGTACACTTTTTCATGCGACGTCCCTCCGTCTGATTCTGTAGCATAGCACCCTGGCGGGAGTTCCATGTACACTTCTTGTAGGTCCCCATGGAGAAAGGTATTTTTCACATCTAATTGGTATAGCTTCCACCTATAGTTTGCTGCAATGGAGACCAGAGTCCTTACGGTCTCATTTTCGCTACTGGAGCAAACATCTCATCATAGTCGATGTCATATGATTGTGTGTATCCCTTTGCAACCAACCTCGCCTTGTATCGTTCCACCTTTCCTTCTGACGTCTCCTTTACTGTGTACACCCATTTGCATTCCACAGTTTTTTTCCCTTTGGGTAATGGAACCAGCTCCCACGTCTTATTTTTTTTTCAGTGCTCCAAGTTCTTCCATCATCGTAGCTTTCCACCTTGGATCTTTCTTTGCTTCCTGCCAACTTTTGGGTAACGAAGTAGAGTCTAATGATGCGATGAAGGCTCGATAATTCGAAGAAATATTAGAATAAGACAGGTAATTGGCAATATCATGTTCATAATCATCAAAACGACTAGAAGCCTTACCCGCATTGATGCGAGAAGATCTCCTTAAGGGAGCAATAGGTGGTGGAGAGATCATACCATCAGAGTCAGAGAGATCCTCATCAGGATCAGATTGATTCTGTGCGGGGACAACATCTTCAAGAGTTGGAGCAGGAGTAGACAAGGGACTTGGTACAGAAGACACAGGGCACGGTACAGGCACGGTACTGGACTTCTGCTGTCTCATTCTGTAGACTTGGAGCTCCTTTTCCATTGTCTGCTGCTCTCCCTGTTTAACATATGTATCTTCTTCATCTTCTGTATCGGAGTCACTGCTTTCTTCCCCTTTCGTCCAGTTTTTCACGACCGGGTATGGAACCGATCCGACTACCACAGATGGGCTTAATTTCTCCACCTCATATCTAACACCCGCTGTGTTAGGTGTGTCAAAAAATGTCGAACCGTCATCCGAACTATAATATGGTTCTAGTTCTCTGAAGGTAACGTCTATGTTCATAAACATCTTTCGCTCAACTGGGCTCCAACATGCGTATACCTTCTGAGTTGTCGTGTATCCGACAAAGACACATTTAACCGCTCTAGGATCCAGTTTGCCAACTCCTGGCCTATTATCTTGGACAAAACAGACACACCCAAATACTTTTGGAGGAACAATGTACGTGGTAGCACCAGTAAGCATCTCCAACGGTGTCTTCCAGTCCAATACCTGAGATGGCATTCTGTTGATGAGATAAGATGCCGTTAACACCGCCTGTCCCCATAAGTGTTTCGACACATTCATAGCCAGCATCATCGTCCGTGCGACCTCCAGCAGGTGTCTGTTCTTCCGTTCGGCCACACCATTTTGTGCCGCTGTATAGGCACAAGAAGTTTGGTATAGTATGCCATGAGTGGATAAATACTCAGCAACCGTCTTATTTGTATACTCCGTCTCATTGTCAGACCGTAAGCACTTAATCTTAGTGCCATATTGAGTTTCTACCCGACGATAAAAGTCGTGAAACGCCTCAAAGACGTCACTTTTATTCTTCATAAGGTACACCCATGTCACACAAGTATAACAATCAATAAAAGTGACGAACCATCAAAAACTGTTAATACCGGTTGTAGGACAAGGGCCCCATACGTCCGAATGTATCATATCAAATGCAGTCGAACTTCTACTACCGAAACTCATATATGTGCGTCTGGTATGTTTACCCAACTCACAAGCATGACAAAATAACTTCTCCTTATTAGCCCTTTGGTATAAGGACGGATACATGCGACTAATAACTTGAAAAGAAGAATAACCGACACGCTGGTGGTGGAGTAGCAATTCATCTTCTACACTGCGTCGTGTATCTTCCGGTGGTGTGTCGGCTACCAGAGATGCCAATGCTTTGTCCAGTCCAGTCCTGTCCAAGTACTACAGCCCCTTATGCCATGTGCCAGTCCCTAGTCGTCGTCCTGTCCCCTTCTCCTGAAAGGTCACCATAGGAATGTCAAAGGAAACAGTACAGTTAAGATCAAGAATAATAGCACTAATAGAAAGAAGATTGACAGGAAAAGACGAAGCATGTAAGACATTGGTGAGAGTGAGAGAAGGGGTGCATGCGACAGTGCCTTTACCCAGAACAGGGCTGGAGTTACCATCAGCAGTCTGAATGCTCTCCGGCGTCGGTAGGTGAGTATAGTCCTGGAACTCACCGCGGGACCCCGTGACATGACGAGATGCCCCAGAGTCCATAATCCAACCTGGTTGGTAGACAGCTGCTGCAAGAGTACGCGCAGGTATACCTGTGCCGGTTTGGACAAAGCAAGTGATGTGGTCCCCCGAGGTAGATGACGCCCCATGACTGTCGTCCGAACCCAGCTTCGTGCTGCGTAACTTCACAAGGAACTCCTTCTCAAGAGGGGTTAACTCAGCCAGGTGAATGTCGCCCCCTTCCTCCGCCAGATTAGCTTTGGGTCCTCCAGAATAATTTTCCCTTCTACCAGCATAACCGCCTCCACCACCACGACGTCCGCCGCGGCCCCGTCTGTAGTGCCCCGTCCCTATATCGTGCCCCGTTGTTCGTCCACGGGGTGCGCGAGAAAGGAACACTGTCGCTATCGACTCGGTCGGGACTGATAGGTCAGGATCGATCGAATCGATCGAACGGGAACGGTTGAATTAAGACCCATTCCCCGTTATGGAATGACTTCTTCGGAACCAAGTCTCATATTCAGCGGTCTGCGTCTCAAGAATTGACTCTGCGACTGAGTCGGGAGAGACCTCCCGTTGCTCTGCTTTTCACGCCGCTTGCGTTGGTTTTGGCTTTGTTTTCTGAATGCATTTTCGTGAATGTTTTTGATGGTTTTCATGGCTTACGTTTCGAACTTTGCATTCGTATCGAAATTCCTTGAATAACACAGTGTTCTAATCGGTTGCTTGTGCGATTTCAGGTGATCGCGTAGGCAACGTCTAGCGCGGCCAACCAGTTTCTCGCCTCAAGTAAATACTAAGGTGAGTGGCTTACCCTTCTTCCCTCGACCCTCTTCTCTAATACATTATCAATACTAGACATGTGCTATGCTTGAGGTAATGCAACGACATGAATGATATTTCGATGAACGGTCACACGACGTCCCACGAACACGAACTATACAGATGCTTGTCATATAATATTATCGTGCTTGCAATTATCAAATCATATAGAACCGTGCTAAGGAAGGATGAATTGATTAAATGAATATCGCAATGATACTATAAGATGTGCCTTGAAATAATAAATTAACTTAGCACGGTCATGGACAACTTGTCGACAAGGACGATTGTTTCTTCGGACGGTATCCCGAGGCCACGGGACCGTTCCGGCCTAGGAAGAAACACGGATAGCTATGCCGGATGCATGCCACGGTAGGCAGTGGCTTTCAACGGGGCTCGCTACATGTGCTGAAGGACCTCTGTCTACCAAGCTATATGTCCAAGATGGCTTGTCGTGCCAGTGACCTTCACGAACGTACTCAATTACGTATTATTATTTTCAACGTGACAGGAAAGAATATGGTAAGTTTACGCTATGACGGCGCGCTCTGCCGGGGGTAAGATCTATCGTCATTATACGGTTGTGCCTTCAAATATAAGTTTGAATTGAGTAGGATGGCTTGTCGTGCCAGTGACCTTCACGAACGCACTCAATTACGTATTATTATTATCAACGTGACAGGGAAGAACATGGTAAGTTTATGCTACGACGGCGCGCTCTGCCGGGGGTAAGATCTATTATCATTATACGGTTGTGCCTTCAAATATAAGTTTGAATTGAGTAGGATGGCTAGCAACTTCATTAAATATTGGCATGCACGCTCACTTTAATTCTTCAACAAATAAGAGCACGGGATTTAAATTGCCACGCACCAGCACAAAGTGTAAAGTGCTGACCCTCGCTCTCAACAGGTACTCGAGACCAGGATAGCGTGCCAAGGAACTGAAGGCGACGCTCCTTTCTTTTGAAGCCTTGCTGGTGCGAAGGCTAACTCTGCAATATTTTGAAGACTCCAATCCAACCGCATCATGAGTCACAAACTCTTGCCGATCCCAGGTCTTAGAGAGTCGTTTTGATGTTTGTAAAAAGTGATGTAAATGTATGTAATGACTATCTCATCGATGTCGATTGTAAGCCCGTGAGGCCTCTTTTGTAATCGAGTCTGTAACCTACTTATTATCAATAAAAATGCAAGTTTCCTTTTCTAAATGAATGTGTTCAATTTCTCTACGTACTCTTACATATGCTGTTGTTTCGGATAACCTTATGAACTGCCTTGTGCAAGCGCAACTTAGGCTTGCACGGCATCACGCCCCGGGGGACGACTATCGATTTTACCGAATCGGGGCGTGACATAATGGTATCAGAGCACGGCTTTACGTCCTTGGCCTCCAGTATTGAGTTTTAGTCTCAAAATCGTTGGTCTCGTGTCGATGAGATATGTCGTTCCATACGAGTGAGCTTGCAATAAGTTTGGTGACTAATGTATTTTGCCTTCAAAATCCCAGAAGGCACGTCGGTGAACGTGGCGGCGAACGAAGAAAGTGCTTCGAGCGGCTCGAGTAGCTCGAGACCTGGACCCTCTAACGATGCCATGGAGCGGATGTTGCGTATGCTGGAAGCGCAACAATGACAAGCTGAGGAAAGTCAACGCCAGAATGAGCAACATCGACGACAGACGGAGGCACGTCAAACTCAGTTCGAGGCCCGATTCGATGCACAAATCAAGTTACAACAGAAGCAGCTTGATACTCTCCAGCAGATCGTTCAGATGGTGGTGGCCAACAACAACTCTGCGACAACACATGCCGTAACCGAGCCTGCGGCCAGACAAAGCGAAGTCGATCCGGAGGCACCCGAGCCTACACATGCAGTACCAAGAAGTTCCAACTTCGACGTGTCAAAATTCACAAAGAGCTGTCGTACTTCCTTCAACGGCACGGAAGATCCCTCCTTGGCGATCGACTGGTTGGAGGAACTGGAAGACAAGTTCGAGCTTCTGGGCGTCGAAGAGTCCAAGAAAGTCGCATGCGCTCAACTTCTACTCCGGTCGAACGCGCACGACTGGTGGGCCGTGCAAAAGCGAGCGATCAGACGCGACGACGAGACAACGACAATTTCTTAGGCCACCTTCCGTGAGGCATTCGAGACCGAGTACCTCCCCGAAGCCGTTCGACAAGAGAAGGAAAATGAATTCATGCAGCTAAGGCAAAGGAATATGACGGTACGACAGTATGCGGCGGAGTTCGACAAGTTAGCCAAGTTTACTGGAGAATTCCTGCCCTCCCTGGCGAGTCGTGCTCGACGGTTCGAAGTGGATCTACGACCATCCATCTACGCCCATGTGTGTTCCGCAATACAAAACGATGGGGGAGTCTCTCAACCATGCCCTCCGCCTTGAACGCTAATATCCTCCAGGTGCTGCCGGTGCTGTGCATACCTACAATCACAAACGCCCTAGCCACGCGGGAGAAAACAACGTGACCAAGCATCCGAACAACGGGCACCAGGACGGACATCAGGTGTGGAACCAGGGACCTCACTGCACAAAATGCAACCGGAACGGACATCTCGCCGTCGACTGTGAAGTTCAAAATGGCGGATGTTTCATTTGCGGAAAAAGGGGTCACTTTTATGGAGATTGCCCGAAGCGTAGAAGAAACAACTTAGACGCGCCTCAGCATCTACAGCACCGTCCGGGGAATCAAGTTCTGGCACCTCGAGCGCCTCAACCCGCACCGCAAAATGGCCAAGACCGTCGCCCCAATGCCTAGGGCCGCGTCTACGCCATGACTCGAGATGAAGTGCTTGCGTCAGATACGGTCGTGACAGGTATACTTAGTTTCAATAATGTGCCTGCTCGTGTACTATTTGATTCAGGTGCTTTCCATAGTTTTATATCGGCGGACTTTGCCGCCGAGCACAAATTTCTGATAATATTATTAGATCTCGACCTTAGCGTAAGTACACCTTCGGGCACACCAATACTCACTAATTTAGCTTACACCGATGGGATTATCTGTATCGGTGGTCAAAAGATCGGTCTTGACGTGATAGTCCTAGACATGAAGGACTTCGATATCATTCTGGGAATGGATTGGCTCGGGCCGTGCAACGCAACCATAGACTGCGCCAGAAAGATGGTCACCTTCCGCATTCCAGGAGTGCCTGAATTCTGCTTTTCGTGTGGTGAGGCGTCGTCGACCTGCATGCTGATTTCGGTAATTTCTGCTCGGAGGATGCTGCATTCTGGGTGCGAAGGCTATTTGACGTCCGTCCGAGACATGCGACCGGATGGTGCAAACGCGGGTCAGACCGACGTTGTGGCAGAATTCCCCGATGTGTTCCCGGACGAGCTACCCGGCATGCCCCCCGACCGAGAAATTGAGTTCAACATCGATACATTTCCCGATACTCGACTGATTTCCAAGGCCCCGTACAGAATGGCTCCCGTCGAGCTGAAGGAACTCAAGGTCCAGTTACAAGAGTTACTTGATAAAGGGTTTATTCAGCCTAGTTTTTCACCGTGGGGAGCGCCCGTGTTGTTCATGAAGAAGAAGGATGGGTCCATGCGTCTGTGCGTCGATTACCGAGAGCTGAACAAGGCCACCATCCGGAACAAGTACCCATTGCCCCGCATAGACGACTTATTCGATCAACTGCAAGGCGCCTCGGTATTTTCGAAGATTGATCTCCGCTCGGGCTATCATCAACTCAAGATCAAGTCAGACGACGTACAAAAGTCAGCCTTTCGCACTCGGTACGGCCACTACGAGTTCCTGGTGATGCCATTTGGCCTGACGAACGCCCCTGCCGCCTTCATGGATCTGATGATCGGGTATTTTGACCCTTCCTTGATAAATTTGTGGTAGTCTTTATTGACGATATTCTCGTCTACTCGAAGGACAGGGCACAGCATGCAGAACATCTACGGGCCGTGCTCTAGATACTTCAAGAAAATGAGTTGTATGCGAAGCAGAGTAAGTACGAATTTTGGCTAAGCAGCGTATCCTTTCTTGGTCACATCATTTCGTCCGAAGGCATTGCAGTCGACCCGAAAAAAGTGGAAGCTGTTGCTGATTGGAAGCGGCCTGCGTCTGCTAGTGAGATTCGAAGCTTTCTTGGTTTGGCAGGATACTATCGACGCTTCGTGAAAGACTTCGCAAAGATTGCATCGCCACTGACTCGCCTCACTCAAAAGGGAGTCGTGTATGAGTGGTCGGATGACTGTGAAGCTTCATTCCAGAAGCTAAAATAGCGACTAATTTCGGCACCTATACTCGCACTTCCGGATGGGCCAGAGGGTTTTCAGATATTCAGCGATGCTTCAGGCCAGGGCTTGGGATGTGTGCTCATGCAGCGAAACAAGGTGATATCCTTCACCTCCAGACAGTTGAAGCCGTACGAGAAGAACTATCCTACGCACGACTTGGAGTTAGCGACGATTGTGTTCGCGTTGAAATTGTGGCGCCACTATCTATATGGCATGGCGTGCGTGATCTATATCGACCATAAGAGCCTCAAGTATCTCTTCACCCAGAAGGAATTGAACTTGCGACAGAGGCGCTGGCTCGAACTGATCAAAGACTATGACTTGACGATCGACTACACTCCGGGCAAGGGAAATGTGGTGGTGGACGCTCTGAGTCGAAAGTATCTTGCCTCGCTATCCATCAACCGCAGACTACTACAAGATCTAGAAGAAATGGGCATTGATCTCCGGGTTCGATTCAGGGATATACGGTTGGCGCAGCTGCAGTTAGAGCCGAGTTTGCTGGAAAAGATCATGGCCGCTCAGAAGGATGATCCGTACCTGAAGAAAATACACGAGCAAATTTTGATAGGTAGTGCGACCGACTTTACGAAAGATAAGACCGACGTGCTGAGAATGAATGGCCGACTATGTGTTCCGGATGAGTCAGAACTACGAAAGGAGATAATGTCGGAGGTACATTATGTGAAATATACCTTGCATCCATGCAGTACCAAGATGTATAAGGACCTCCGTACGACCTTCTGGTGGCACGGGATGAAGAGAGATGTGGCACTCTTCGTGTCGTAATGCATGGCCTGTCAGCAGGTGAAAGCTGAGCATCAGCGACCGGGCGGGGAGATACAAAACCTTGCCATTCCAGAGTGGAAATGGGATCATGTGACGATGGACTTTATTGTTGGCCTACCGAAGACACCACGAGGGAGCGACGCCATCTGGGTCATCGTTGATCGACTAACCAAGTCAGCGCACTTTATTGCCATCAAAATTACTTGGAGCATTGATCGCCTGGCGCAGATTTATCTTGACGAGATAGTACGGCTGCACGGAGTTCCAGTATCCATCGTCTCTGATTGGGATTCACGGTTCATGTCGCGGTTCTGGAGTAGCCTTCAGTCGGCACTGGGTACCAAGTTACAGTTCAGCTCAGCTTACCATCCTCAGACCGACGGCCAAACGGAGTGCGTTAATCAGATTCTCGAAGACATGCTACGACTCTGCGCAATTGACTTCAAATCAAGCTGGGACGTCCACCTACCGCTGGCAGAATTTGCATACAACAATAGCTACCAGTCCAGCATCCAAATGGAGCCGTATGAAGCTTTGTACGGCCGGAAGTGCAGATCGCCCATTTGCTGGGATGATGTCGGGGAACGACAGATACTCGGCCCGGAGCTGGTGGAACAGACTGTTGAAAAGGTCAAGCTAATTCGGAAAAGACTGAAGTTTGCACAGAGTCGACAAAAGAGCTATGTCGACACCCATCGAAGACCGCTTGAGTTCCGGGTGGGCGATCATATGTTCCTGAAGGTGTCGCCCATGCGAGGAGTTACTCGGTTCGGCGCGAAGGGAAAGCTGAGTCCGAGATTCGTTGGGCCGTTCGAAATACTCGAGCGGGTTGCCCCAGTAGCCTATAAAATTGCCCTACCGCCAGCGCTTGAAGGTGTGCACAATGTCTTCCACCTCTCCCAGCTGCGAAAGTACGTGCACGACCCTAGCCACGTGGTAGATTTTGGCCAGCTGGAGCTAAAGTCCGACTTATCCTACGTTGAAGAGCTAGTTCAAATCTTAGAACGCAAGGATAAGCTGCTGCGAAATCGGGCGATCCCTCTCGTTCGTGTACTCTGGAGGAACCATACGGCAGAAGAGTCGACATAGGAACTCGAGTCAGAGATGAAGGAAAAGTTTACTTCATGGTTTTCATAGAGGTAGGTTCTGTTCTTAAGTTTCGAGGACGAAACTTTTCTTAGTTGGTTATGGTGTAGTGCCCCATCCCTATATCGTGCCCTGTTGTTTATCACGGGGTGCGCGAGAAAGGAACAATGTCGCTATCGACTCGGTCGGGACCGATAGGTCGGGATCGATCGAATCTATCGAATCGATCGAACGGGAACGGTTGAATTAAGATCCATTCCCCGTTATGGAATGGCTTCTTCGGAACTAAGTCCCATATTCAGCGGACTGCGCCTCGAGGATTAACTCTGCGACTGAGTCGGGAGAGACCTCCCGTTGCTCTGCTTTTCACGCCGCTTGCGTTGGTTTTGGCTTTGTTTTCTGAATGCATTTTCGTGAATGTTTTCGATGATTTTCATGGCTTACGTTTCGAACTTCGCATTCGTATCGAAATTCCTTAAATAACACAGTGTTCTAATCGGTTGCTTGTGCGATTTCAGGTGATCGCGTAGGCAACGTCTAGCGCGGCCAACCAGTTTCTCGCCTCAAGTAAATACTAAGGTGAGTGGCTTACCCTTCTTCCCTCGACCCTCTTCTCTAATACATTATCAATACTAGACATGTGCTATGCTAGAGGTAATGCAACGACATGAATGATATTTCGATGAACGGTCACACGGCGTCCCACGAACATGAACTATACAGATGCTTGTCATATAATATTATCGTGCTTGCAATTATCAAATCATATAGAACCGTGCTAAGGAAGGATGAATCGATTAAATGAATGTTGCAACGATACTATAAGACGTGCCTTGAAATAATAAATTAACTTAGCACGGTCATGGACAACTTGTCGACAAGGGCGATTGTTTCTTCGGACGGTATCCCGAGGCCACGGGACCGTTCCGGCCTAGGAAGAAACACGGATAGCTATGCCGAATGTATGCCACGGTAGGCAGTGACTTTCAACGGGGCTCGCTACCTGCGCTGAAGGACCTCTGTCTACCAAGCTATATGTCCAGGATGGCTTGTCGTGCCAGTGACCTTCACGAACGCACTCAATTACGTATTATTATTATCAACGTGACAGGGAAGAACATGGTAAGGTTACGCTACGACGGTGCGCTCTGCCGGGGGTAAGTTCTATCGTCATTATACGGTTGTGCCTTCAAATATAAGTTTGAATTGAGTAGGATGGCTTGTCGTGCCAGTGACCTTCACAAACGCACTCAATTACGTATTATTATTATCAACGTGACAGGGAAGAACATGGTAAGTTTATGCTACGACGGCGCGCTCTGCCGGGGGTAAGATCTATCGTCATTATACGGTTGTGCCTTCAAATATAAGTTTGAATTGAGTAGGATGGCTAGCAAATTCATTAAATATTGGCATGCACGCTCACTTTAGTTCTTCAACAAATGAGAGCACGGGATTTAAATTGCCACGCACCAGCACAAAATGTAAAGTGCTGACCCTCGCTCTCAACAGGTACTCGGGACCAGGATAGCGTGCCAAGGAACTGAAGGCGACGCTCCTTTCTTTTGAAGCCTTGCTGGTACGAAGGCTAACTCTGCAACATTTTGAAGACTCCAACCCAACCGCATCATGAGTCACAAACTCTCGCCGATCCCAGGTCTTAGAGAGTCGTTTTGATGTTTGTAAAAAGTGATATAAATGTATGGAATGACTATCTCATCGATGTCGGTTGTAAGCCCGCGAGGCCTCTTTTGTAATCGAGTCTGTAATCTACTTATTATCAATAAAAATGCAAGTTTCCTTTTCTAAATGAATGTGTTCAATTTCTCTGCGTACTCTTACATATGCTGTTGTTTCGGATAACCTTATGAACCGCCGTGTGCAAGCGCAACTTAGGCTTGCACGGCATCACGCCCCGGGGGACGACTATCGATTTTACTGAATCGGGGCGTGACACCGTCCACGATCACTTGAATAATTGTGCAGGGGTTTGGGACAAAATCTGATGTAATGCCCTGAGTCACCACAGTTGTGGCAAACACCGGCCACAGAGGGAGGCTGATTGAAGGTGGCAAGCGCAGACTTGTCAACAGCGGCTTGCTCTCCCTGGAAAGAGCCCTTGTTGGGCATCAACTTTAAGCGAGCCTTTTCTTGTGCCATGGCAGCTATGGTGTCTTCTAAGGATGGAAGCATGGGCTGTGCTAGGAGGACATTCCTTCTATGCTCAAACACAGGGTTAACTTTCAAGAACTTCATCATCCATTGACGCGAAATATAATCCAAGAACTTTTGGAAATGTTTCGCGAATGCTGGTTCGACCTGGGCATCTTCCATCCCAAGAGGATCATAGTGATCCAGATCAGACCAGTACTTCTTTAACAGTGTTGCTTACTCAGAGATGGTGCAGTCGTCGTGGGCCACCCTATCAAGGTTATCCTGCAGTTTGAAGACCCGCATAGGATTGCCCGAGCCTCAGTACATATCTTTCAAAGTCTGCCATATATCAGCAGCAGCCTCCATCGCCTCGACATTGCCCGACACCTGGTCGGTTAAGGAAGCCGTCAACCATCCAGCCACAACATTGTTGACAATCTCCCAAATAGCAAACTCCTTGGAGGAGGGATCATCTGGCGCCGTAGTTTGGCCATTGACGTAGCCAACCAAGCCACGGCCCTTCAGTGTTCGTATGGCCTATCGTGACCATTTCAAGTAATTGGACGTTCCTTCCAACTTCGTCTCCAGCTTGTCCAGCTTCCCCAATTTGTAGGGTGACGGATCCATATCAGTATGGATCACACGTGGGGTCGCCTCGGTTAATCTCTTTGATAAAATATCATCAACCAAGGCCTTCATCTCGTCTGCTGTCAGTTTACCACTAATCGAATCTATGGCATCTTCAACTGTGATTTGTCGTCGTCGGCGGCTTCGTCGTCGTCGGCTTCGTCGTCGTCGTCGTCTTCGTCGGCTTCGTCGTCGTCGCCGTCTTCGTGTAAAGTCGTCAACAGAGACCTTACGAATACGCGGTTAACATGGCCAACACCGGCGTGCGCATGGAGATCCTAATTTACAGATCGAGAACGAAAAACAAATAAAGCATTTGTTGTTCCGGAGGGCGTAATCTAGGAACAGAAGGTGCAAATAAAGTATTTGACAGCCATCCGTCGTCGAAAAACTACCCACATAATCTCTTTCTCAAAATTAGGGTTTTTTTTTCGAAAAAAAGGAGGGGGGCGTCGGGGGGGGGGGTGCAGGGCGTCGGGGAGGGGGGGACAGGGCATCTAGGGGGGGACAGGGCGTTGGGGGGGGGACAGGGCGTCGGGGGGGGGGTGACTGCCGGGTGGGGCGTCGGGAGGGGGGGGGGTGACTGCCGGGGGGGGGGGGGGAAGGGGGGGACTGCCGGTGGGGAAAGGGGGGGAGGAAATTTTTTTTTCTCCGTTATGGCTCTGATACCAAGTAGAGAATAATTGTTGTGTATTTTTTATTGATGGGCTACTCAACTACTTATAGGGAGTCTAGCTCCTCTTCATATTACATTTTCCAATGTGGGACTAAATCCCTTATTAGTTCTCAACAATTAGTCATGTACTACCTTAATGAGTGATTCACCACACATAATCTATGACCGTCTCAACCCTTGGATTCGCAAAATGTACATATATAGTTAGGATGTGGATGCACAATCATAAAGTACCGTAATAACCTCAAGTCCAAAGACCACATGTACCACTGACATGAAGAATATCCATAATATCCATACCGACATTAGCATGTATTATCCATTAGGGATTCCTTGTTGGTGTTGTTAAGTGAATTCGTCCAACTAAGTAAACAGTACCCTTACTATCGTTATGGTGTCATCTACACTAGCAACTTGCACTCATCCTATTAGTTCAACACAAAGTACATCAACCTATATGGTTTAATGCCCCTATTGATCAACCTATAACCAAGAATATGTATTTTTAGAGTAAGGCTTAAAGGCGGTTATATTTCATTCAAGTCAACTCATGACAATATGAAATCTATCGACCTTACTCTTGGGACTTTATCATATTATCAATAATTTTATAACCACAATAAAAATGATAAATAAAACTTATTAAATTAATAATCAATCTCTTACATCTTGTAATATTTGTACAACTAAAACACGTTTCAAATTGGTTGCTAGGGCATATCGCTATCACTAAGCTCCTTTTATGTCCTTTGGAAGTTGCCTGGATCTAGAACGTTGTTTCCTATTATTTTATTGGTCTTCTACACTTTAGAAGACATACGTCTACCTGTTAGTCTTCTTCGCTAGCCACACTGCTTCCCCTTTAGCAAATTCCAATCTTTAGGTTCTTCAACCAAAAAACATAAATTTTGTACAAATTTTTTGTGGACCTTTCACTTTGATCATTATTTTTTTAGAGAAAATAATGATATATAACTTAGTTATTTAATTTTGATAGGTATATTAAAGAACCACACATGATTACTTAGTTTTATGCGACTTGTGAGGTCATTTAGGGTTCTAATAGGCATGTATGTTAGTGTTATATGCTCAAGCAAATTTATTTGAGTATATATATATATATATATATATATATATATATATATATATATATATATATATATATATATTCACATCCCTATGATATTTATTATATTATCTTAATTGTTATGGAAACGTCAGAGTTTAGTAGTGAGCATACATCGAAGTGTAATGTATATACTATATAATGATTTGAGCCATATCTTAATCATGACTAAACTAAAAAAAATGGGTCATAGGTTTATCTAATTAGGCATTGGATAATTTTGGTAAGAATAGTTAACTACTTGATACTATAAACCATAAATCATAGAGTATGACCCCATGGCTTGGATTACATGAGTAGACCCCCAAAATCTCTTGGATCAATGTGTCTACATACTCAGGGTTCCACAAGCTTGCTAGCCTCTCAGGTGTAAGCATGACGAGCCAATTAATGTTCATGCCATGGAAAATTCGTCTTCCATACATCTCTTGTCGGAAGACTTTCTTGGTAAGTCGTACATCCATTCAGATCTCAAGAATCTTAGCATTAGTAATTACAAAGGTCTCGAGCATCTATTGCTCATAACAAGATGTCATCTGGGTACCTATCATGCCTCAGTTCTATAGAACCAAAGTCGACACTGGACGTGATATCGTACAAGTCTAAATTATACTTGTATAAGGCAAGAACATACACGATAAAAATATTTTAGAAACAAAGTCATTGCAGCAAAAATAAGCAGAAATGTTGATAGACACAAGATATATGAAAAAATAATTCTTTTTATTGATAATTTTAAACCCAATTACAATGGCTCTTAGGCTAAAAAAACAACTCGATTACAAATATCGGTTTTTATTGCAATGAATAATGTCATAAGGCTTACAACTGGTGAAACTAATACAATCAATAATGTTCTATATGTCATTTATAAATAAAATAAACTTTTCGAAGAACAACTTGAAGTTGACAAATGAGCTCTAAACGCCTTGGAACATCCAAGCGACTCTCCGCACCTGTGGAGGAGGAGAACAACACATTAGGGAATGCCCTGGTTAGCGGTCTCAACCCGACTCACCAAAACTGTAATCATGTAAAAATGAGTAAAATTATTATGTGGTCTTTTTACTTTCTGTTGGATCATTTAACGGTTCATAACACACACACACACACACACACACACACACACACACACACACACACACACACACACACACACACACACACATATGTGTGTGTGTGTGTGAGAGAGAGAGTGTGTGTGTGGCAGTGGCCTCGGCTCCCGGGCCAAGTGCTGGCTCGGTGGCTCTAGCCCGAGGGCTTTAGACCACGGGCATTTGATTATATATATATATATATATATATATATATATATATATATATATATATATATATATATATATATATATATATATATATATATATATATATATATATGAAGCAATGGGGCTCGAACTCCTGACGACTTGGGTCGCATGCATCTCCCTTAACCACAAGGCTAGAGATCATTTGATATATATATTGCTATACTGGTAACACCGTCGTGCACCGTCGTGCATGGGGGTGGGGGGGGGGGGGGGCGTGGTGGGGCGGGGTTCGAGTCCTGGGGGGGGGGAGGGGGAAAATATATATATATATATATATATATATATATATATATATATATATATATATTGGTATACCGGTAACATCGTCGTGCATGGGGGGGGGGGGGGGGCGTGGTGGGGCGGGGTTCGAGTCCTGGGGGGGGGGGTGCCGCTTTAGCTTATGGGTTATGGGTAGATAGGTGTTGTAGTAGAATATATGCAATTTAGCTATTAAAATATAACATGCATGATAACATAAACTTCAAATAATGCTACATCATATTCTCTATTGTATTACCCCGTTCCTATAGCCATCACTCATAATTCCATACTTCCCAATCAAGAGATTTTTCACACTTGTCTACTTTCTAGTCCAGGTATTTCTGTACTAGCGACTCAACATCCCAAACATTTTTTTTCATATTTCTATTTTTGTGTAACAACAGTACAATAATCCACATGTCTAAAATATTAGTACAATATTCTATGTTTCTATATATCAAGTAAATAGTAGTAGTAGTAGTAATAATAATTATAATAATAATAATAATAATAATAATAATAATAATAATAATAATAATAATACTCTTTTTTATCTTGGTTTTTTTACTTCAATATTAACAATCTTATGAAATATATAAACCACTACCAAAATACAGTAAATTAGCGACGGAACATTAGGGACGGAAATTTTCAGTCGGCATTAGTGACGGCTTCGTGGCCGCTCGCCGACGGATTACCGACCACACGCCGTTACATTTTTTATTTTAATTTTAGAGGGAGGAAAGGTCGCACATCCGTCGCTAGGGTGTCGGAGATATAGCGACGGATCGCTTGTCGTCGCTACGCAGTCGATTATTTGGTGGGAATTGTGTAGAGAATTGGCGGGAATTGTGTAAAGAATTGGCGGGACATTTCTTCGACTATGTAGCGACAGATAGTCAGTCGGCAAGTATCAAAAATAGCGACTACCGGACGACGGATTCTATGTCGTCGCTATTCCGTCGCTAAAGGTACGTTCCAGATTTAAAATGAAACGGCGGGGGAAACTTTTCGCATTCCCCCAAATTCACTCTCTCTCCTCTCTCTCTCTCTTCCGTGGCTTCGGTGATCGACGTCGGCGTCGACGTCCTCTCCTCTATCTCCCGAAGGTAATCCCCTTTGTCTCTCTCTCTCTCGCGGTGTCGTATAGGGGCAGCGGGGGCGGCGGGCTGGGGGCGGGGGCGTCGGAGGCTGGGCGGCGGGCTTGTGGCTGAGGCGTCGGGGGCTGGGCGGCTGGCTTGGGTCGGGGGCTGGGCGGTGGGCTTGGGGCGGGGGCGTCGGGGGCTGGGCGGCGGGCTTGGGGCGGGGGCGTCGGGGGCTAGGCGGCTGGCTTGGGGCGGGAGCGTCGGGGGCTGGGCGGCGGGCTTGGGACAGGGGCGTCGGGGGCTCGGCGGCTGGCTTGGGTTGGGGGCTGGGCGGTGAGCTTGGGGCGAGGGTGTCGGGGGCTGGGCGGCGGGCTTGGGGCGGGGGCGTCGTGGGCTGGGCGGCTGGCTTGGGGCGGGGGCGTCGGGGGCTGGGCGGCGGGCTTGGGGCGGGGGCGTCAGGGGCTGGGCGGCTGGCTTGCGGCGGGGGCGTCGGGGGCTGGGCGGCGGGCTTGGGGCGGGGGCGTCGGGGGCTGGGTGGCGGGCTTGGGGCGGCGGCGTCGTGGGCTGGGCGGCGGGCTTAGGGCGGGGGCGTCGGGGGCTGGGTGGCGGGCTTGGGGCGGCGGCGTCGTGGGCTGGGCGGCTGGCTTGGGGCGGGGGCGTCGCGGGTATATGCAACCGACGCACAGCTATAAGCACTCTTCATATATATATGCAACCGAACTACTAGGCGGCGGGCTTGGGGCGACGGGCTTTGGTCGGGGGCGGTGGGGGGCTTTGCTTCTAAAATTCATCTGAGTTTATATATTGGCTAAATAATGTGTTATCCATATTGGGTATTATCCATTAGTTTGGTGGTGTTTGGATTCGTAAATGTGAATATGGGGTTTGGGTTCATGGTGTATATGTTCACTGTTTTAAGGACAGTGCGAGTTCTTCATCTGCCTTCTTTGTTAAGAATATCCTTGGGACATTCGCTTCACCAAAGTCACTGAATAAGTAAAATTTTTCCTGAAAAACCGACCCTTAGAGTGTATCAGTTGTGTGCTTCTACATAGATGTATATATCTATACATCTAGCTGTGTTATACATATGTGTATATGACAATCTCAGTTAGCGACGGACTAGTGACCGGTTAGCGACGGATATTTCCAGCTCTATTTGCATTAATCTACGGTACGACATGGTGATCAGGACATAGTCCCTGCAGCCATTCGACTGGCGAGGCAGAAACTATGTAGCCGTAGATAAAGTTGACTGTCCTCCACCCTCATCCCTCGACAATGATGATACGACAACCTATCACTATATCTTATATAGTAGTAGATGATGTCTTAGTATTACATTATGTGAGTTCATCTTGATTCTGTTATATCCTTCAGATACTAGATACGATAAGAACATATACTACACCATATGTACAGAACATAGATGATTCACACTAATGTATGCTAGAATGAATCTTGGGTTGTGTTCTGAGTCATCCGTTCTCACACTTAAAACACATAGGAATTAGTAGTGTGAGAGCGCCGGAGAGAGTGAGAGCGTCGGAGGGGGAGAGAAAAGAGATTGAGAGAGTAAAATGGTACGACATGGTGAAGTAGTACTGTATTTTGGCTCCAGCTCCAGCTCCAGCTCCATTTGCATTAATCTACGGTACGACATGGTGATCAGGACATAGTCCCTGCAGCCATTCGACTGGCGAGGCAGAAACTATGTAGCCGTAGATAAAGTTGACTGTCCTCCGACCCTCATCCCTCGGCAATGATGATACGACAACCTATCACTATATCTTATATAGTAGTAGATGATGTCTTAGTATTACATTATGTGAGTTCATCTTGATTCTGTTATATTCTTCAGATACTAGATACGATAAGAACATATACTACACCATATGTATAGAACATAGATGATTCACACTAATGTATGCTAGAATGAATCTTGGGTTGTGTTCTGAGCCATCCGTTCTCACACTTGGAGATACATCGAATTATAACGACGGATATTAGGTTATTCTTCAGGATAATTGATGTCTATTTTATATTAATTTGGTTTGGTCTATATGATTCTTGGATAATTGGTGTGCATTAAATTCGTATGTGCATATTTGGTCTATGTGATTCTTGGATAATTGTTGTGCATTATATATTTGGTCTATGTGATTGTTGGATAGTATATATTGGCTTGGTTTATGCATATTTTTGTGAACAGGGAAAGTGCTGCAATTTTTTTCCAAAAAATCTCAGTTAGCGACGGACTAGTGACGGGTTAGCAACGGATATTTCCAGCTCCATTTGCATTAATCTACGGTACGACATTGTGATTGTCCTCCGACCCTCATCCCTCGAAAATGATGATACGACAACCTATCACTATATCTTATATAGTAGTAGATGATGTTTTAGTATTACATTATGTGAGTTCATCTTGATTATGTTACATCCTTCAGATACTAGATACGATAAGAACATATACTACACCATATGTACAGAACATAGATGATTCACACTAATGTATGCTAGAATGAATTTTGGGTTGTGTTCTGAGCCATCCGTTATGATCAAGCATCTTCCTTCTCCTCTCCTCCACCATGGCTCTGGACCCATCTGCTCCTCTCTACTTCCCTTCTTCTTATTTGACTCTCTCAGCCACATATGATATCCACCTCAAGTGTAGAGTCGGAAGAGAAGAAGTGGGCAGGAAGAGGAGGGGGAAGCAGCACAGCCGGCGACATGACCTAGAGGAAGTACAAATGTTTTCTTCAACATCCGTAGGAGAACTATAAGGATATATCTTTTCACAACATGTCACCTTTTCAAAGACCCTTAATGTGAATATCATGTTACCGCGGTGTCGGAAGACTAACATGTCCTAATTTTTTAAGCCATGTGTTTTGACATAATCCTCCCAACTCTTTCCTCCTATGTAGTTATCTTGCATTACTACATAGCAGGAAAGAGTTTGGAGGATTATGTCAAAACACACGGCTTAAAAAATTATGACATATTAGTCTTCCGACACCGCGGTAACATGGTTGTCACATTAAGGGTCTTTGACAAGGTGATATATTGTGAAAAGATATATCCTTATAGTTCTCCTACGGATGTTGAAGAAAACTTCTGTACTTCCTTCGGGTCATGCCGCCGGCTGTGCTGCTTCCCCCTCCTCTTCTGGCCCACTTCTTCTCCTCCGACTCTACACTTGAGGTGTGTTGGCCCAATGATTACATTATGTTTTTGAATATGGCTAATCAGTTAAATTTAACATAATGATGTCACTAATATTCATATACTCACTATCATGTTGCTACTTAAACTTAGCTTTGTCCTAATTGTCCTATATTATATTGCTATGCTTGTATCGTACTGCAATATATTCTGTTGGCCTAACATGATATCATGTTGTTACTTATACTTAGCAATGTCCTAATTGTCCCATATTATATTGCTATGCTTGTATCGTACTGCAACATATTCTGCTGGCCTAACATGTATTTGTAGACATGCAGTAAGCATGATCAAACATGATCAAACAGGACATAGGCAATGAAGAATTAATGATGGAGCAAAGACGGCGTCATACAAAGAGATTTCTCCGAACCGCCTAGCGACCTATCCGGGGCCTCGCATCGGGGGTTCCGCTGCCCGGTCAGCGGACAGGGGTCGAGGGGGCAGCGCCCCCCGTCGGGGGTTCGGGGGCGAAGCCCCCGAAAGGTATTCAGATTTTCAGATCTGTTTATCTTCGGACGACTGCTGTCAGGGAAAAAGACGTCTTCAGGGCTGCTCAAATATCAGAAGAAAGGCATCATCAAAGGGCTCTTGGTTTTCCTACTTGTTCTAAGTCTGTAATCTTCAATTTATTGAGTCTAGGAGAATGTGTACGTTGAGTCGCACTGAGTCATCTCAACCCCTAGCATATCTCTCCAAAGCTCTACCATACAACAGACCAATTCCTGAACCAAGCCCAAGCTCCACAAAGCCCAAAAGCCAATGGACCAATTCTGTCTCCTGGAGACAGAGTTCGGGCCGAACTCTGCCTCCACACAGAGTTCGGGCCGAACTCTGTCCCCTGATTTTCAGGAGCTGATTTTTAGGGCCTGCTTGCTACAAGCTGTCCAACGGCCAAAAATTTGAATTATCTATACCGAATTCTGGCCGAATTCTGCTTGTCTCGAACCCTATAAATAGGCCTTGGTTTCTCTCATTTGAAACCATCCACTCTTCTGTTCTTCTTCTCTTACATAGCCTATATAGTCAAGAGCCTTACTCTTCTAATCTACTAGCCACAAAACTTCCTAAGCCCCAAGGTGCTCAAGTGCGATTCAGCTAGAAGTTTTTGTGCAAGAGTTGAAAAAAGAAAGTCACTTGGACAATTCCAAGTCGCTTGGAAAAATCCAAGCAAATCGCCACTGCGATCCTCTGTAAGAAGTTGACGTGCTCTTCTGAAGAAAAGGCACGGGTTGTAAACTACTATTTCACAAATAGTGGATTTGAATCCTGAGCTAGAGTTCTCAGGCCTGGACTAGTCCTCCACGAGGGAAACCAGGTTAAAACTGCTGTGTTTGCGTATGCTCTTCTGATCTTTATTTACTTCCGCATTTCTTTCTGATTTATTTACTATCTTGATAGTTATTTTGTGGAGGTGTTATAGAGTTATTTTTATTTGGTGATTATCGACACAAACTCTATTCACCCCCCTCCAGAGTTGCCTACACCTGTGTTTTCAATTGGTATCAAAGCAAGGTCTCTATTGTTAGGCTTAACATCCTTAGAGTAGATCCTTGTTTATTTGTGTATGGCATCATATTCTTCCTCCTCCGATGAAGAGGGTTTTTCTTCTAGTAGCATAGACAATCATGTTTCTTCTAAATGCAATAAGTGCTCTAAGTGGAAAGCCATGGCTAACCATTCCTTTAAGTGTGCTAAGGCTTTTCATTCTACAAATGAAGAACTTGTGGAAAAGGTTATTCATTTAGAAGAAGCTAATGAGTTTTTGAGAAATGAAATCAATGATTTATTATCTAGACTTGACTCTCAAAACTCATCTTGTGTTTCTTTAAAGAGTTTGAATGATTCTTTAATTTTGAAAATCAAATCTCTTTCCTCATCAATAGAAGATCTTAAGAAGCAAGCACATGAGCTAAATCATTTGCATGATTCTTCTATTGACTCTTTAAAGAAATAAAATGATGATTTTATTTCTAGAATTGCTTTATTTCAAAAAGAGAATTATGCTTTAAATGCTAAATTTGATTCTCTTACTTGTTTGCATAATGATTTGCTATTAGAACATGATATTCTTAAGACCAAATCCATGCATAGGGATTCTCTTACTTGTGTGCATAATGATTTGCATGATACTCTTAAGACCAAATCCATGCATACTCACTCTAGAGATATTCATCATTCTAGTATGTCACATGCTCATAATCATGCTCATTCTGATACATGTGCACACACTAGTATTAGGTGCTTCTATTGCTCTCGCATTGGACACATGAGTGTAACTTGTCCTATTCGTAGGAGTTTTTCTACCAATGCTAGAGTAAATAGTATATGGGTCCCTAAAGCTAACAAATGTGGATCCAAGTTTATTTGGATACCAAAGTCTTCGCCTAATATTGTAGGTGGAGCTACTTGTATCGGAACATAGCACCGAGGAAGCGTGTTGGTGGTTACAAAGCTCAAAGGTCATCTTCCAAGCAATTGCACCAACATAAGTGTGGCCACTAGAGCCACTTTGGTAACATGCTAAACGATTCTCTTTAAATGGTTTATATTTGTTGAATCTAGCTTGTTTCTTTTGATGTCTTGCTACTAGCTCACATTGATATCTTTTAGTTGCTTATTATATAAATTAATGTGAGATATAATACTAGCATGCTTAGTTGATTTTCTTTTCTATTTCTTTTATATAGCATGACTAGTTACATAGCTTTATATGATTAGTTCACACTATGTAGTTTATCACTCATTTTCTAGTAGTGTGACACATTTACATATGCATGCTCGCTATTCTTTGTCTTTATAAAGCATGCATATCACTCTAGTTCATTGGAGCTTGATTCTTGAATTTTGTTTTAAAGTTTGACTCTCCATTTTTTAAAGTTTTGAGATGGTTACTTCTTTCCGATTTGTATTTAATATATCATTGGTATTTGTGAATATATGTGTTTAGCACAAGCTACTTATAATTTGACAAGTATACACTTATACTACTTTTTATCTTGTGCTTGCATAATACATTCATTATCGATTCTCATATTTTATTTTGATTATCCTCTTGAGAATCAATTATGTTCTTGCCTAATAAAGTCTATTTATACGTGCTTTTGAATTTGTGATAGTTTTTCAAACATTCATGATGGATACATGACTATATTCATTAATTCTTCATTTACATGTAGATCATGTATTTATTATATTGACATCTATTTTTGTATAAATATCTTTATGTGGGCATATGAGATAAGCTCAAGTTTCATATTTTTTTGAAGAGTATTTATTCATACTTGTGCTTACCTTATAATTTAGCTATTGATTCTTTTGACTAAATTTGTGTTATCTCTACTTGAATCAATTAGCTTATTCCTTAAAGTCTTCTTTTTGATGATATCTTATTGGCTTTTATTTGTTGACTTTATGGATACATGTCTTTCACTCTTATTTTGATCTTTTTGTTTAACCAATTTTCAGCCTGATTCCAGTTCTGTCACCAGAATCCGGAATTCGGGCCGAACTCTGCCCTTACCAGAGTTCGGGCCGAATTCGGCCTGGCTGTTCCAGAACTGAAAACAGCCTCTGCAGTTGATCAAATTATAGATCCAATGGCCATTATTGATTCCAAATGTTGATATTTATTTATTCAAATGGCTTTAAGTTGGAATGTTGAGAGAAAATGCTTATTAGTGTCTTGTTAATGACTTTTATGGAAGTTCTTTTAAGAATTGCTTGGTTTTGTGCTTTACCTTACTTGTTGAGATCATCATATTTTTTTTTGTATGAATCTTCTATATATTTATTTTCATAAAGTGTATTATAAAAATATTTGTTTTGAAAATATTCTTAGCAAATTTTGATGATCATTCTTTCATTATTATTTGGGTATTTACCTCTCTTATTCATAGGGATTTTTATACTTTGATGTTGTTTGATGATATTGCATATATTCCTCTAAATCTAATTTCTTAAAAGTAAAGAACATTTTGGGAACAAGCCGAAAGGGTCCTTCTCTCATACAGGTGTAAATAGCCTGAAGCGACACGGTGCACTAGTCTTCGGACTACCGCTAGCTGGGAACCGGCCCCTACAGCTAACCCAAAGTGATCAATACTTTATAGACTGAAGATTTATTAAGGTCTATATGCAACCATTATCTAGTTCTGGATCCACCCCTAAGTTCCAGAATACTTCATCATATCAAGCCTTATATTTGAGCTATAAATATTTTATTATTATTGCCCAATGATGTTTTGTAGCACATGAGAATACATGTAATTGATATATCATACTTCTCATGTCCTTAGCTATTATGGGTTGATTTTCTACTTTGAGATTTTTCATTTCTAGAGAATACACTTTCATAATGGTTATAATTTTGTATTCTCTAGATCAATCTATTATTTCATTATCTTGGGTTAATCTCAATATTTGGCAAAGAGATTTGCTCTACTGTGTTTTCATGAACATCTCTTTTGTCTTTTACTTGATAAGAGTCTAATTCATTTGCTTGCTATCTTATACTCTTATCCTTGCTTAGCAAAGAGTATATAATCATTTTGATCATTCAAAATGTATTGCCCTTATGATGAACTCTATGCTTAAGCATGTGTTGTTTTTTTGGTGTTAGTGACTTAAGATTTAATGAGCACATTTATCATGTTAATGGCCTATCTCATTAATCTTAATTAGTTATGTAGCTAGCTTGCTTATTTGCGATATATTGTTAAGCTACATAATTTTTATTCACTTTCACTCATCTAGCTATCTTCTTGAATTTCAATCTATATGTGATATGCTAGATTACAAAAACAAGATTTATGAATTTTCTTGATGAGATTTGTATTCTACTTTAGATGCATATGTTTGGTCTCTAAAATTAGTTTAACAAATTTCTTTATTTTAATCTTGTTTTCGTTGAGATTTGTGATTCATCACTTTAACTTCCTTCCATACTAGTCATTGATAAGCATCTTTCAAACTTCTCTCATCTTTTGTAGTCATGATTTTATCATACTATCAGATTACATCTCTTTAGATTAAATCTGTAATAATTTAAATAAGATTGACTCTTTTCTATATTTTCCATTGGTTTGTTTATATGGTTTTTAGATGGGATTTATGACGGATCATAATTATTTAATGGTTTACTTTATAAATGATCCTAATGATTGAGTAGTCCTATATTATCTAATTATGTGGTTATCAAGTCAATTTATTACTCTACTTTGACTACTCATGGATTATCACATATGCTCTTTGCTATTTGAACTTCATTGGTTTCTCATTTAGTATTAGCAAGGTTGGATTATTACCCGTTGATGGGTACATATGTGGTAAAACATGCATAGTCCTTGTAAAGAAATAAGTTGGTTGATCATTTCTTAATTAGATAATCATGGACATGATATTTGAGCTTTATTATTTTTGAGCTATATTTTGACTTTCCTCATGATTGATTTAATTGACTTTCTTCATGATTGATTTAATTGACTTTATTCATGATGACATTTTTCTTTAGTTGTATTTTTATCTTTTGAGCTATATTATGATTCTCATCATGATTGTTTTTAATGGACCTTATTATTCCTTTTGATGATTATATTTTTCTAATGGACCTTATCTCTTTTCATGATGATCTTCTTCTCAAAAGATAACATGCATTGATCTATCATATTTCAATATGATATTCTTCTATATAGGTTAGTGTATGTCATCTTTTGATTACATGTGCTAAATTGAGATATTATTTTGATCGTTCATCTTTAGTGACTATTTTATTGGATATCTCTCCTAAAGATGACATTATTTGTTTTATGTCGTCTTTATAGCCTTATATGCATTGAGCAAGGGGGAGAAATCAATAGTTGATTTACCCCTAGATCTTGTAGTTATCATTTTATTTATGCTATAAGTGCTTTGGAACTAGATACGCATATTTTAAGGGGGAACAAATAAATTGGTTCAATTCATTTATACCCTTTAATATGTCGTATACCTAGTTCATCATTGACCCATATTTTTATCATTATTTATATCTTAGTGATTGAGGTCATGATACTGTTATTTTTTGAAAGGTTTATGAGAGTTTATGCAATTGTTTTCATCATATTTCTTTGATATGAGTCATCTCGTTAATATTTACTTTCGTATTTTATCTTGATGACTATTGTGCTTTCTTTGATATGACTTACTATGATTTGGCTCTCTTTGTATGTTTAATTGATTTGGCTTTCCTTGTTGAGGACTTACCCAAAATTCATGATTTTATCTATACTGGTAATAGTTTGAGGGGGAGCATTTAAGTCGATTGAATTTCTCCTTCTCAAATATTTTTCTCCTTTACCTTCATGTTTATTTTAAAGAGTATTCATAAAGCATGATATGGTAATTGAGTTCAAATGCATGAATTTTGGATAAGCAAATAGATTATTTTATATCAATTGTCTTATTTTACATTGATCATTCCTTGATTTTGTTCTACTATTTATCTGTGGACAATTGTAACTATCATAGTTTCATTGATCAATGTTTCAAGTTTTCATATTTCTATTGATATCAAGTTTGTATATTTCAATTGGTATCTTTCTTCTTTGATATCTATAGTTTCATTGGTATCTTTCTTCTTTGATATCTATAGTTTCATTGGTATCTTTCTTCTTTGATATCTATTTTTTTTTGCAATTATCTAATCCTTATGGTTTTTGACTGAATTTTGTTTCTCTTCCAAAAGTTTTTGGATGTCTTTCTTGGATTTCATGTAATACTATATTTTTGGATATCTTTTTTGGATTTCATGTTGGTAAAGTATCTATTGATTATTTTCAAATTCTTTTAGTTTTACCAGCTATTTGTGTTTTGACAAGTTACTTTCTGTATGGCACTCTACATTTGGTATGTAGTTTCTATACTTGTCTTTACACACTTCTCCCATTGTTCCTCATTTAGTATATCTTGATCATGATTGTCTATGCCTTCCTCCTTATGCTTGAGTTCATTTTATCTCTTATTACGGGAGAGCTTATTTTTTGATCATGACAAAGGGGGAGAAATAAGTTTAAGTTAGCACACTATCTTCTCGTAGTATGTGTTTATTAGTGATATATGCATCTATCGTATCTGTCTTAAACTTAACCGATTTGCCATAATCAAAAAGGGGGAGATTGTTGGCCCAATGATTACATTGTGTTTTTGAATATGGCTAATCAGTTAAATTTAACATAATGATGTCACTAATATTCATATACTCACTATCATGTTGCTACTTAAACTTAGCTTTGTCCTAATTGTCCTATATTATATTGCTATGCTTGTATCGTACTGCAATATATTCTGTTGGCCTAACATGATATCATGTTGTTACTTATACTTAGCAATGTCCTAATTGTCCCATATTATATTGCTATGCTTGTATCGTACTGCAACATATTCTGCTGGCCTAACATATATTTGTAGACATGCAGTAAGCATGATCAAACATGATCAAACAGGACATAGGCAATGAAGAATTAATGATGGAGCAAAGACGGCGTCATACAAAGAGATTTCTCCGAACCGCCTAGCGACCTATCCGGGGCCTCGCATCGGGGGTTCCGCTGCCCGGTCAGCGGACAGGGGTCGAGGGGGCAGCGCCCCCCGTCGGGGGTTCGGGGGCGAAGCCCCCGAAAGGTATTCAGATTTTCAGATCTGTTTATCTTCGGACGACTGCTGTCAGGGAAAAAGACGTCTTCAGGGCTGCTCAAATATCAGAAGAAAGGCATCATCAAAGGGCTCTTGGTTTTCCTACTTGTTCTAAGTCTGTAATCTTCAATTTATTGAGTCTAGGAGAATGTGTACGTTGAGTCGCACTGAGTCATCTCAACCCCTAGCATATCTCTCCAAAGCTCTACCATACAACAGACCAATTCCTGAACCAAGCCCAAGCTCCACAAAGCCCAAAAGCCAATGGACCAATTCTGTCTCCTGGAGACAGAGTTCGGGCCGAACTCTGCCTCCACACAGAGTTCGGGCCGAACTCTGTCCCCTGATTTTCAGGAGCTGATTTTTAGGGCCTGCTTGCTACAAGCTGTCCAACGGCCAAAAATTTGAATTATCTATACCGAATTCTGGCCGAATTCTGCTTGTCTCGAACCCTATAAATAGGCCTTGGTTTCTCTCATTTGAAACCATCCACTCTTCTATTCTTCTTCTCTTACATAGCCTATATAGTCAAGAGCCTTACTCTTCTAATCTACTAGCCACAAAACTTCCTAAGCCCCAAGGTGCTCAAGTGCGATTCAGCTAGAAGTTTTTGTGCAAGAGTTGAAAAAAGAAAGTCACTTGGACAATTCCAAGTCGCTTGGAAAAATCCAAGCAAATCGCCACTGCGATCCTCTGTAAGAAGTTGACGTGCTCTTCTGAAGAAAAGGCACGGGTTGTAAACTACTATTTCACAAATAGTGGATTTGAATCCTGAGCTAGAGTTCTCAGGCCTGGACTAGTCCTCCACGAGGGAAACCAGGTTAAAACTGCTGTGTTTGCGTATGCTCTTCTGATCTTTATTTACTTTCGCATTTCTTTCTGATTTATTTACTATCTTGATAGTTATTTTGTGGAGGTGTTATAGAGTTATTTTTATTTGGTGATTATCGACACAAACTCTATTCACCCCCCTCCAGAGTTGCCTACACCTGTGTTTTCAAGGTGGATATCATATGTGGCTGAGAGAGTCAAATAAGAAGAAGGGAAGTAGGGAAGAGCAGATGGGTTCAGAACCATGGTGGATGAGAGGAGAAGGAAGATGCTTGATCAGAACTTGAGGTGGAAAAGTTGTGACGTTGTTGGCGTGAGAGAGGGAGAGGGTGAATGGAGGGAGGGAAGTGGCTGCATGCCTTTGGCTCACTCGAGCGGTATTTGTCCTCCGACCCTCATCCCTCGGCAATGATGATATGACAACCTATCACTATATCTTATATAGTAGTAGATGATGTCTTAGTATTACATTATGTGAGTTCATCTTGATTCTGTTACATTCTTCAGATACTAGATACGATAAGAACATATACTACACCATATGTACAGAACATAGATGATTCACACTAATGTATGCTAGAATAAATTTTGGGTTGTGTTCTGAGCCATTCGTTCCCATACTTGGCAATTAAGCATGTGAAATAGAACTGATTATGTTTAGTTTGTCTTACGATACAGATTTTCACATCCAAATTGAAATGGATCGTTACTTCGTTGATCGTATATGGATGTACTAGCGGATCAACCTCCTGGACCGTAGGTACTTATAAGTATTGACCGTATCGAATTAATATCGATATATCGTTTTGGTATGGGCCATATCGGTTGGTATTGGTCTTAGCGAATTGGTATCGTCCTATCCGATATGTATCGGCCGTATAGCTAGGATTCATATTGGCCTTATCGATTTGGTATCGATCATATCCGATAGGTATCGGCCGTGTTGGATTATTATATACCATTTCGGATTAGTATCGTGGAAGGTTTAGTAACAACTGTAACTGGTCAATCACGATCTGGTGACTCTCTTGCAATGGTATTCTAGCTCGAAAAGAGAGAAATTCAAGTACAGTTGTTACTAAACTTTCCACGATACTAATCCAAAATGGTCTATACTAATCCAACACGGCCGATACCTATCGGATATGACCGATACCAAATTGATAAGGCTAATATGAATCCTAGCTATACGGTCGATACATGTACATATCGGATATAGGACGATACCAATTTGTTAAGGCCAATATCAATCAGATACGTCCTATACCAAACCGATAGACCGATACTAATCTGATACACTAGATACTAAGTACATCCGGTCTATACCAGCGGATCTACCAATTACTGTACGATAGGCCCAACGACTCCAATTACATCCGGTTATTGGTGAGTACATGATTACATAGTAATTCTGTTAGTCTTGTGATACAGATTTTTACTCTCTCATGCTACCAACATCACAACTTTTTCAGTGCTGCTCCCTCTAATGATGATGAACGCAAAAAACCAATGTCACACCTTTTATAATTTGAGTAAATTTCTTTTCCCTATATGAAAATTTTTGTTGTCAGAGAGATGGCTCCTAGGACTCGCCAAGGTGGTGCTGCTAGTCGAGGAAGGGGCCGAGGCAAGAAACCCTTGGAGGTCGACACGGAGGAAGTCCCCGTCGTCAAACAAGAGCTGGTGACTGTTAAGGAGGAGGTGTTACCAAAGGTCGAGGTCAAGGAAGAACCGATGACCATCAGGGAAGAGATTGCTCCCAAGTTTGAAGTTAAGGAGGAGCCACCGTCAGAGAGTAGTAGCATCGGGACCGACCCTCCTGTCCCTACAGAAGACCTCAACCAGATTGAGCCTTCGTATGCAAAGTGGCTGATAGAATGGTACATGCCTCAACGTAACTATGATCCCTGGCTGTGAGGATTCGTTTGACTTGCGGTCTTTGCTGAGGCCAAAGTCGATTTTCCTATGTGTTTTGGAATATTTGTGGGAATTTTGGAATATTTGTGGGAATTTTGGAATATTTGTGCTATGATCGGATTATAACGACGGATATTAGGTTACTCTTCAGGATAACTGATGTCTATGTTATATTAACAAATTTTGGTCTATATGATTCTTGGATAATTGGTGTGCATTAAATTTGTATGTGCATATTTGGTCTATGTGATTCTTGGATAATTGGTGTGCATTATATATTTGGTCTATGTGATTGTTGGATAATTGGTGTGCATTATATATTGGTTTGATTTATGCATATTTTTGCGAACAGGGAAAGCGCTGTAATTTTTTTCAAAATATTCTCAGTTAGCGATGGACTAGTGACCGGTGAGCGACGGATATTTCCAGTTTTTGACTACTGTTCGACGGCAAATCCGTCGCTAACTAGAGATTTGAAAATGTTTCCAGGTAGCGACGGGTGGTCGACGGAATATCCGTCGGCAAAGTTCTGATGGTATATAGTTCGACGGAATAGCGACGACCTTTCCGTCGCCACGGTTCTGGAAATACCAAGAATTTCCAGAACATGGTCGACGGATAATCCGTCCGTATTCCGTCGCTACCCCGTGATAGTTATCGACGAAATAGAGACGACTCATCCGTCGCTATGGTGCGAAAAATGCTGACCATTTCCAGAACCTGATCGACGGATTATCCGTCGGCTTACCGTCGCTAATCCGTCCTTTGTTATCGACGGCGTTCGACGGAATAGCGACGGAACGATACACTCTGATACGCTATTACGACGGTTTACCGACAGACCATTACGTCGCTATTGTATACACAGTTCAGTATTTAATACTTGAAATGAACGACAGTCTGTCGGAAAGTAGTCGCTAATGCTTCGTATTTTGAAGTCGATATGTCGTCGCTATTCCGTCGCTTGACGACTACGTAGCGACGGACCATGATTAGCGACGAGCTGATTGCCGACGGATTTTTTTGGCCAAGATCCGTCAATGATCGGTCGCTAATTGAAATTCCCGTCGGATGGGCGACGGATCGGGCCGTCGCTAAATCGACAAATTTTGGTAGTGAACAAAGACTAAGTACAATTCTTTTAAAGTGTAATGGTAAATGAGAAAATGCTCAAAACCACCCACAATTTGACGAATTACCTTTTGTCCCAACCATATAGATTTCTAAATAATTTCTCTGCATGAATCCAAGTCTATTTTTCCATCATCAAAACTTAAAAGAATAATCTCATCCTTCTACATCAATTGACCAAAAAAGAAACTCATAACTCAAACCTGATTCAAACTCCTATGTCAATTTCACGACTGAATTTTCGCTAAAGCACGCAGATCAAGACCCAAAACAATTGATGCAAGTCCTTCAATACACAAAAAAAATAAATGTAGCAACTCTCTCCTCTTATGCCTATGCATATATTTCCATTCCATAGTCACACCAAAAGACTCAAACATATGAACTCAATGAACTCCACAAAACCTCTCCTTCTTGTCCAACTGGAATACGTCTCACATAAATTTATAGGTGACTCTAGCACAACTTCCAATCCTTTCGTCTTAGCTAAACTATTAAAAACATCATACCACTAATTTGATCAAACCATTCCCAAAACTTCACTAACATTCTCTACCTCCATCAATAGCATGCCTTGCATAGAACCATACTTCGAAAACTCACTAGGCAAGATATCACTAGCGAACCTAACTACAGACACAAGCATTGGAGAAACAAATCTAGACTAAGGCAAACCTACCTAAGCACTATACTATATTCTATTTCGAATCAAAGGAACATAGCCAATACCAAGTAAATCCAATTTCTATGAAGCCATTCACATTACAATTTACCCATCAATATTAATCAATCCATCTCAAATTCCTATAAGTCGTTCGAGAAACTTATCACACTGTTTAGACTTTACCAACTAATATCAATTCACTTAAGGCCAAAACCAACTGATATCTCCATCAAAATCCCAACCCTAAATAATTCAAATCGTCCTTAAGAGATCAAATTCAATTGTCCACCAAATTGCCAAACCTAACTGCATCAAAGTCTCAATCATAATTATACATCAATTCTCAACTGTAGATGAATCCTACTATCTCAAAAATTACTATTGAATAAATCTACGTTCCATTTCCTAAGAATTTTTTAATCCAAGAAAGAAATTAACCAATTTGAATCACTTACTCTGCGTACATCAATCGCACTCTTCCAAATATTATGTTATTCTATGTTAATATTGTTCATCAGTCTCGCTTTAAATTCTAGATAATCCAACCATACTTAAAGTTAGTTCGTCCAACTCTTTCTTTATAACAATATGATCGAAACAGAGGTTCAATTACTAGCCCGTGTATTCCAACTTATGCACAAACAATGATATCTCACAGAAGATCAACCGAAAAGTAAGTTAAATTTAATCCAATCACATTACTATCAATCTCTTTTCCAATTGTGCGATTTTGAATCACAATTCAATTTATCAAAAAAAAAAAAAAAAATACATCACCTGATCAACTTGAGTATAATCAACTAAGACAATCTAATAATAAGTAATCAAGCCACTAAATCTAAACACAACTTTGTTATTCCAACCGCAAGCAATTAATCAAATTTTCCAAGAACCAAATAACCTCTTAGGCTTATCTCCAAACATTCGCTATCTCAACTCTATTCTTATCGTAATCTACCTAGGAAAACTCTTCTTAAGGTCACCATATTGGTTCGAAACGCTCAACATTAAAACGTTTTCCTAGCCACTAAGGCTAGCTAACACATCAGTCACACTTAAATATCATGATAACCCATCTACACCTATTCCAGATCCTAAGGTCAAACCTTACCCAACAATTCTAAGAAATTCTAACCCAAACTGGAAGGAAAATACTTGTAAATCAAAATATATAAGGAACCAACTCAGGTCAGTCCACTAACATAAGCATAATAAAAAAAATCTAATGATCAAAGTCTACATAGTAAAATTATTTCCTAGAGTAACTTTACCCGATAATAAATCTCGGCTACTTCATAATCGATAAAATCCATTCAAGTAGCTCTTAAAGTCCAAATCCTAAATGCATACGATAAATTCCACCAAATCACAAGTCATAAATCTTAATCACCAATAAAAAGTTGTATGTCTCAATCACTATTCATAAGTCCTAAATCTTAATTTATTATTTTTCGTAATCCACCAATCACAACTTACTCCAAATTCTAATCTAACTTGCACTCGATTTTTATGCATCCAATTTACTTATATAATAAAAAACAACTTAAAACCAATCAACATGTTAAGGCAATTCTCATGTCACAAATCGTTTCAATCTTATAAATCCATTCTAGCCAAATTATATATCAACTCAAAAATTCTCATGATCCATTAATTTTGCTACTCCGAATCTATTAAATTAATTACAAGGAATTCTAATATTTTCTAAGCCGAGTTTAACTAATATTCATTCTTGCTATGCCCAAGGTTACCTAACCAAGTCATAGGATACTCCAATACCATCATTCAATCCATTTATAGTCTATATAGTGGGAATCCACCAAGATAATATAATACAACAATTCAATATGTTACAAAATCATCTTTCGTCCGACCACAATATCTATTGTAGAGCCTCTCTCTAGACAGTGTACTATGTATTGGCTTGGTGGCTAGTTTGACTCCGTCTGGATTGAGTGTTGAGGAACCTTTCGACATCTAATCGATCTGGAAAATGTATAAAGAAACTTTCTGTTGGGAAAGAAACACGGAAACCTTTCCCCAAACTAGAGAGTACCTGCGAGAGAACCGAGCATTACAACACATGAACCAAAACACCAAAACAAACCACGCAGACATAGAGAATTTTGACGTGGAAAACCCGTGCAGGAAAAAACTACGGACGATCGGAGTCCAACCCTGAGAAGCCTTCACTAATGAAATAAAGGAGTCCACCCTCTACAAACTTCTTCCGATCCAAATCGGATCCCCACAATACTTAGAAGCAAGAATAATGATTACAAGGCTACGAAGAACAAAGACGACGAGTAGAGATTATCCGAACACGATCCTCCTTCGAAAACGGCCTTCAATCCTCCTTCTTCTCTCCCAAAGTTGCAATGGCACTCATGCCTCTTTTTCTCTCTCTTGTGTGTGTTATGTATGCGATTAGGGTTAGGAATAACCATATGTAAACACCCTAATCCCGTAATAAAACCTGTACCGTAGGATACGATCCAACGGTGATCAATCACCCTGAAAAATACTTCAGCCCCGATGACACAGAGTTCGGACATAAATCTGTGTTTGGCAACTAGCAAGGTTCTGGAACCAGGGGACAGAGTTCGGCCCGAACTCTGCCCCCTCCTTCCAGCAGCTCCTCTGGTCAGCTCCCGAGTATCTCTGTCATCTCCGACTGGCCTCGTCACCTCCCCGAGCTTCTCTGACACACAGACGACGCTCGTCGTACTCCGGGGTTTTCTCTACATAGGTTGGAAAGCCCAACCACTCCAACAAATCTCTTTCTTCACAACTAGGTGGAGGAGGTCGTCATTCCGATGTTTTGCCTGCAATACTCAAACCTCCCCCTCAGTAGAACTTTCGTGATCCTGTCCGCTCCATTGTCATCAGTATGAACCTTCTCTAGCGCCACGTCCTTCTTTTCAACCATATCCCATATCCAATGATACCGAGTCTCGATGTGCTTGGACCGACTATGAAATTTCTGGTTCTTTACAAGGTGAATAGCACTCTGACTGTCGCAAAGCAAAGTATACTACTCTTGCTTCAACCCTATTTCTTGCAACAGTTTTTTCATCCACAACAACTCCTTGCAAGCCTCCGTCGCTGCAATGTACTCTGCCTCTGTCGTCGACAAGGTAACACACTTCTGTAACCACGACTGCCATGATACCGCTCCTCCAGTAAACATCATCACATAGCTCAAAGTCGATCGTCTCGTGTCTACATCTCCAGCCATATCAGCGTCGGTATACCCAAACAGCTTCGGTTCGTCACCAACAAAAGAAAATCTCTAATCTGTAGTGCCCTGAAGGTATCGTAGAATCTATTTGACCGTACTCTAATATACCCTTCCAGGATTTGAAAGATAACTGCTAACTGTGCCAACTGTATGAGCGATGTCTGGTCTCGTACACACCATAGCATACATAAGGCTTCCCACAGCTGAGGCATATGGAACCTGCTCCATAACTTCCTTTTCGTCCTCGGTAGATGGACACTGCTCCTCAGTGAGCTTAAAGTGAGCAGCAAAGGGGCAACTCACTTTCTTCGACCCGTCCATCCCAAAATACTGAAGTACCCGGTGAATGTACTTCTTTTGAGACAAGTGTAGCAGCATGGACTCTCTCTCGGCTGATCTCTATCCAAAAAATAGTCTTCGCTGCACCCAAATCCTTCATAGAGAAGACCATGTCCAGTTGGTACTTCAACTCCGCTATCATAGTGGCATTCCGACCCACTAATAGCATATTATCAACATAGAGCAATAAGATGATAAAATCATCTTCGGCAAAGTAACTTACAAATGCACAATGGTTCGACGTCGTTCGTGCATAACCATGATCCTCCATAAATGACTCGAACTTCTTATACCACTGCCTCGGAGCCTGCTTCAGTCCATACAAGCTCTTCCTCAACCGGCAGACTAAATGTGACTTGCCCTTCTCACAGAATTTCTCTGGCTGCTCCATATATAACTCCTCCTCAATATCACCTTGGAGGAATGTCGTCTTCACGTCCATCTACTCGACCTCCAAGTCGAGACTGGCTGCCAATGCTAGCACCACCCGAATAGACGACTGCTTGACGACTGGCAAAAAGATCTCATCATAATTCATGCCTTTTCGCTGACCATAGCCTTTAACTACTATCCTCGCTTTGTATCGAGGATGAGTAGCATCATCCGTCTGCTTCACTCTAAACACCCATCGATTCTTTAAAGCCTTCTTGCCCTTTGGCAACCGCACCAGCTCGTAAGTAGAATTAGCATGTAAGGAACTCATCTTCTCCTGCATAGCCTGCATCCACTCCTGCCTGTGTTCGTCTTTCATAGCCTCTGTAAAGCTTTCGGTCTCTCCCCCGTCAGTTAGTAGCACATACTCATCCGATGAGTATCTCGTAGGTGGTCGACGCTCTCTGTCGCTCCTTCTCAATGAAGCCACTGGTGCCGACTGTATACCAACAGTCTCCTCTCCTTCAGGAACTGCCTTCCCGGTATGCTCATCCTCCTAAGGGACACTCTGACCACCATCAGCAGGCTGATGATCAAGGTTAGGAGCAACTTCATGTACTGGCTCCCCCATAATTGGATCCTCTGCGATGTCCTCTGGAAACTGCTCGAAACGAAATGATTCTAACTCAGGCAATTCCTCAGCCTCAGAAGGCGTTTCGGAATCCTGAGTGTTGGTCATGGTCTGATCCTCGACGAATACCATGTTCCTGCTTCTGTAGAGCTTTCTTTCCACCGGGTCGTAGAGTCTATAGCCAAACTCATCCCGGCCGTAGCAAACAAAGACACATTGCCTCATCTTCGGCTCAAGTTTGGACCTCTTATCCTTTGGTACATGCACGAAGGCGTTACAACCAAACACTCGCAGGTGATTGTATGACGGCTCTTTGTCGTACCATACTTTATCAGGCATATCACCCTGCAAAGGAGTACTAGGAGATAAGTTAATAACATAAGCAGCTGTGAGAAGAGCCTCAACCCAATAACTGCCTGACAAGTTTGCTTCTGACAACAAACACCATACCCTTTCCATCAGTATCCTGTTCATGCGCTCCGCTACACCATTGAGCTGAGGTGTCTTGGACGGAGTCTTCTGGTGTCGTATCCTTTGCTCTCTGTAATAAGTATCAAAGGGACCGATGTATTCGGCACCGTTGTCGGACCGAATACACAATAACTTCTTGCCCGTATCTCTTAAAACAGAGGCTTGAAACTCTTTGAAAGTAGGCAGCACCTGATCCTTAGTCTTTAAGGCATAGACCCAAACCTTCCTAGAATAGTCATCAATAAAAGTTATAAAGTAAGAAGCACCACTAGTTGATTTTACCTTCATAGGATCGCAGACATCCGAGTGAATCAACTCGAGCAACGCCGGCTTCCTTGAACTTGGGTGACTTTAGAAAGACACCCTATTTTTCTTCCTCTGGCAATCACCATCGAACCTCTGGAAGGCTTCCACTAACTATTCTCGAAGAGACTGAAGAATCCTTCGTCATCCAACCTTCCAACCGACACCAGGTTAAAACGGATATCAGGGACATGACGAATATCTTTGAGAACAAGAACTGCACCCGTCTTCATTCTCAAATGCACATCTCCAATGGAAACTGCCTTCGACACATCTCAATTGCCCATCTTCAACACTCCACAGTCGCCTGTCGTGTAAGTAGCAAATAGTACCTTGTTGTGAGATACGTGCGTCGAAGCCCCTGAGTCCACCAACCAAGAATTGTCATCGCAGGCGAGATTTGTAATAACCTCATCACCTACGACGATCACATCGCCTCCATGTATCGAGGCCATCGCTGTAGTATTCTCATCTTGCTTCCCCTTGTCGCCCTTCTTCTCTCTCTTTCAAGCGAAACAGTTCCGCTTGATGTGGCCCTTCTTGCCACAATAGTAATACTCTGAGTTCTTGTACCGACCCTTGGACCTTCTCCTGCTCTTGTCTCTACCACCACCTGGACCCCTACTTTTTCTTCTTCTGCGGCTCTCTGAAACTAGTGCCTCCGAGTGGTAGAATGTGGATGAAGTGCCCTAAGAACGTCTCCGCATCTCTTCATTCAGCACCTCGCTGTTGGCAAACTCCAGACTGACCACGCCTTCTAGAGCAGAAGCGATCATAGATACTCGTACGGTCTCCCACGAGTCTGGCAATGTACACAGCAGCCATAGTCCCTGGACCTCGTCGTCGAACTTGACTCCCATAGAATATAGCTGGTCAACCATGCCCTGGAAATCACTCAAGTGATCCGTAATAGACGCCCCATCTTTGTACCGCAGACCCATCATCATCCGGATCAGGAACTTGTTTACCCTGGTCTTTTTTGCGTACAAAGATTCCAGCTTATCCCCTAACGTCTTCGCGTGCTCAATATTGGCAACATGGTTGTACACATTCTCGTCAACGAACTGCCTGATATATCCACACACTTGTATATGCTCGAATTTCCAGTCCTCCTCGGATTTATCAACTTATTACTCGAAAGCAAATACGGGCATATGCAGCTTCTTGACAAACAATAAATCTTTCATCTTGCTCCGCCAATAATGATAGTTGGTACCGTTCAGGTTCACCATGCGCACCGGCTTCGCGTCCATCTCTCCTTTCTAATTTTCCTGTCAACTCCTGACATCCTTCTGAATTCTAGAACCTGGCTCTGATACCACTTTGTTGGGAAAGAAACGCGAAAACCTTTTTCCAAACTAAAAAGTACCAGCAAGAGAACCGAGCAATACAACGCACGAACCAAAACACCAAAACAAATCACGCAGACACAGAGAATTTTGACGTGGAAAACCCTTGCGAAAAAAACCACGGGACGATCGGAGTCCAACCCTGAGAAGCCTTCACTATTGAAATAAAGGAGTACACCCTCTACAAACTTCTTCCGATCCAAATCGGATCCCCACAACACTTAGAAGCAAGAATAATAATTACAAGGCTACAAAAAACAAAGACGACGAGTAGAGATTACCCGAACACGATCCTCCTTCAAAAACGGCCTTCAATCCTTATTCTTCTCTCCCAAAGTTGCAATGGCACTCATGCCTCTTTTTCTCTCTCTTGTGTGTGTTACGTATATGATTAGGGTTAGGAATAACCAAATGTAAACACCCTAATCCTGCAACAAAACCTGGATCGTAGGATACGATCCAACGGTGATCAATCACCCTGAAAAATACTTTAACCCCGACGACACAGAGTTCATCCAGAACTCTTTGTTTGGCAACCAACAAGGTTCTGGAACCAGGGGACAGAGTTCGGCCCGAACTCTGCACCCTCCTTCCAGCAGCTCCTCTGGTCAGCTTCCGAGTATCTTCGTCATCTCTGACTGGCCATGTCACCTCCCCGAGCCTCTCTGACACACAGACGGCGCTCGTCGCACTCCGGGGTCTTCTCTACATAGGTTGGGAACCCCACCCACTCCAACACTTTCCAATTTATGGATTGACTTCTATTGGAATGAGTCCTAAATATTGTGGATTGTGTCTTGGCAAATGAACTCTATATAAAAGTCGCTTCCCATACCTTTTCATTATAGTTTTCTTTGGTTTGTTTCTTGGTTTTGATGAATACACTTTTATGTTTTTCGGTTATTATTTTTATTGATTACTGTTACCGATTTTTGCATTCATTTCTGAGAATTTTGAAATAAGGATAGAAGTAGGATACTGATTCAATATTGGTGCCTTTGTAGAAGGACATGTAACTGATGTTTGATCATTGCAACGCGATTCTCCTTCTCTCTAAGAATTCTCTATTTGGTAGGTGGTTCCGACTCTTCCTTCATACCCTAATAAATTAATTTTTTATATCATTGTAGCGTCCTTATATCGATGATGCCTTGTAGAATATAACTGATAAAATAAAGCCACATGCTTGTTGTAATACGAAAAAAATGTTACAGTGAATAACTGTAACTGTTAGGTGCATGTATGCATAAGAATTATGTAGTAAGTGCTTCGTATGAGAAGTGGACAATTGTGGTGCGGTACCACGGAACTGTTAGAATGTGATTTGATACCACAAGATAGTTGGACAGTTTGGAACCAGTGGGTCTCCAATCAGAACAACACTGAATAGAGAAAATGAACGGATGCACAAGTAGAGATTTATTATGCTTATTTTAATTTTTATTCCATGCATATGTTTTATAGTTAAACTGTTCATGCATTTACATGTTTATAGACAACTTGTTCACTAGGCTTGACTTCCTTGAAACGGTACCCGAGGCACTAGAATCGAATCGACCTAGAGAAAAATTATGTGGAACATGTTTCACGTATGAAGTATTGCGGGACCTTTAGTGGGGCTAGCAACATGGACTGGAAGGGCACATTGTAATGCATGTAATAGTCATTCATGGTATCAGATTCACTAATGACCTTATATAGACAGGTTACATGCTAATGTATGTCTTTTGCAGGGGCGATACGTATTTCTTTCTATTTTATATAGTAAAGGGTACATCAACTATAGTAAGAAATTACTGATAAATGATAGGATTATATATTTTCTGCTTCTACTTATGCTATCGATATGAACTCTCAATCAATCATAGTTTAAATAGCAAGAATACCAAATAATGCATGCTTCACTTAATAAGCAATATTGGTTTATGCGAGTGGGTTAGTCTCGCTCACCGGTGCATTTTCCAATGTGCTGACTCCCTCCTCCATAGATATCAAGAACGACGCAAATACACAAAGCTAGTTGAAGTTCCGGAGAAGCGATTGAAAGCTTTTCCTATCTGAAGTATTTTAAGGTGGTACATTTTCAAGACACTTTGGTTTTAATGTATAAAGTGGTGTAATGTATAGAATGACAAGTACTATTTCATGGTAACTTGTCAGTCTTTTTGTTATCTCATGAATGTAAGTTGAGACGACATTTTATAATATTTCAGATCTTGTACTCTGCTACAAAGTATTAATATGAAGCTATCTTCTTCCTATAATGTTCCTTTAACTTTTTGTTGTTATGTGATTTCAACCTCTTGTTCAAAAGAATTATAACTCGTACATGTTGTTGTCTTGTACAAGTATATTATACTTGTACAATATCACGCCCAATGCGACTTAATAATTCGACAGAATTGGGACGTGACATCCATGAGTCAATATCTATCGATTTCTGATACACCTTTGTCCTATCAAATATGACTAGGAAAATATCCATCTGCTAAACTCAAATTTGTTTCAATCAATGTTATCTACCAAACTAGATATAAGAACAACTTATTCCACACTCAAGGTTAAATCAGCTTAGACTACGTTAGGTTGTCGAGTAATAAAAATCCTAAATTCTTAGGGTCATTCGTATATGCCCCAATTAGAAAAATAGTTGCACCAACAAGTCTTTGCACTCAACTAAAAATTCAATACAATCGATTCATGCCACAGTACTTTAATACACATTTTACATTGATTTTCAACCAACTTATCCATTTCATAAATTTGAATTCTTATCCAGTATTATCTTAATCTCTCATCTAAACCAATTCAACAATGGATATTCGAAATCGTACCTAAACAAACATAACTTCCAACTGAGACCTCGCACTACGCCATCCAACACTTGGCTTATTAATATCAGTATCATAATGAAGCATAAACCATAAGTGATAAACAATACACCACTTAGAGAACTAAGCTACTTTAGCACATAAACATTCCTTTTCTACACAATGAGTTAGTGTCCCTTCCAGACAATCCTTAACATGGTGGTCCCAGTGACTACAAACATAACATTCACTTTCCAGCCACTTGAAACTCACTTAAAATTGAATTTTAACCGTTCTACTTGAATAACTTAACTTGATTCCATTCGTTAATGTTTAAGTATACTTCCTTTCTGACTTTCTGACTTGCAACAACAATACTCACAACCTACTATAACACCTATACTATATCCTGTCGGTCATCTAATAATCAAATTATCCTTTATCCAAACATTATGCATTACAATCCTCTCAATTAACTATTTACTATTTCTCTTCGAAGTCATCATTAATCAACAAAATACCCATACTAAGAATTATAACATATATAGAGTTATTGTTCGAAACTCTCAATAGAACATCAAGGAGGGTCAAAAGATTTGATCAAGGAAAAAAGTTTGAGTTTAAGAGAATCAATTGAGAGTCCAAGGAAGTTAATTAGGCTCTGACACCATTATGTCACTCCCTAGTTCCGCATAACCAAAAGTCATCCCTGGACGTTATATCGTACAAGTCTAAATTATACTTGTACAAAGCAAGAACAAATTATGGTCTATATAAATACTTTAGAGACAAAGTCATCACAACAGATATAAGCAAAAAATTTGATAGATCACTACAAAAAGGTGGTTTTTGGAAAAGCTGGAATCTGTGTTAAAAAGTGTGTAAACTGTCTCAAATTATTGTTAGGAATGGATTGAAATAATGCTATTAGGGTGGTGTAAAAATAGTTTTTGGACGAAAAAAATAGTTCTAATTGGGTTTTAGGCTCAAAAAAATAAGCCATCTCAAAATTGTCTAAATTATTATATTTTTTATGACAGATTATTAAACATTCCCAAAATATAAATATTTGTGACGAATAAAAACCGTCCTAAAAAGTAAGAAATGTAATGAGAATGGATTATAGTTCATTTTTAGGAGAATTACATATCTGTCCCAAAACGTAATAATAATCATAAAACTTATTATAAAATTATTAATTTTTCATGTTCCTATAAAACAAACAATTAAAAGACAACAAAATCCATATATAATTATATACGTTCAATTGGTAAAGGAACGTAAAAGCTTAACAACATTAAGCATCCTTTACCATGGATCATTTACAAAATAAATCCAAAATATATTATATGCATCCATACCATCACTAACAAAATGAACCCATCTACACCATTACTTACAAAATGAACCCAAAATATTAAGCATCTACACCATCATTTACACAATGAACCCAAAATGATTTAAATATTTATGTATCATCTATTAAACATTTACAAAAATAACCCAAAATGTTTTCCATCATAAAAGCCATCGCCCATCATTTGCAAAGTGAATCCAAAATGCTTTGGAAGGACCTGCAAATAAAATTAAACATAAGATATGTTACTCTATTAGAAAATAGAAATAGAATTTTTAACCAAAAGAAGGGAAAAAAGAACATAATATAATCGCACACCTATACATACAGATAAAGACTTGGTTTACCAAAGTAGAGACCATATGCATACCCAACCTACATGCCAATTTATTAGCAAGGAAAAATGATGAATGTTGTGTGAATTTGGATAATGGACCAATATGAAAACAAGTATTATTGATGAAAATTGTCTTTGGCAACAAATTCCAAACCGTACAAATTATAGGCACAAAAGACAGCAAATTCAGGATAACAGACAAACTGTGTAACATAGTTTATATTACAATATCTAAGCAAACATAAATTCAATATTTTATAGTCCAAAAGGAAACCCATGATAATCAACAATTATAATATATAAACATATAGTAAAAAACTGATAAATTTATTTAAGTCTATGAACAAAAAGAAAATAAGTTCAACTTCCAA
This sequence comes from Iris pallida, assembly GCA_029216955.1. NCBI lineage: Eukaryota > Viridiplantae > Streptophyta > Magnoliopsida > Asparagales > Iridaceae > Iris > Iris pallida. The sequence continues at coordinate 9,373,241 of JANAVB010004398.1, forward strand.
CCGGAAAGAAAGAAAATGGAGAAGTAGCTTGAAGAATCAGAGAGAGAAAAACCAAACATAAATTGCAGCAATGGGAAAAAAATCAAACATAACATAACAAAATAAGTTATAGTTGGAAAATTACCAGACGATGTATTGGGTGTTTGACAAATAGTTGAGCATACAGGAACATAGATATAACTTCCACTTTGAGCTCAGTCTTAAGCTCACTCTTGACCGCCTCAAGCCCATTCATTTGGAGAAAGAACTTTATAACTGTTGGACAGTTTGATCATTTTGATGTTTAATAGGAATTATAACTGGTACACGTAATCTGGCATTAAGACATGAGAGAGACTTGTAGCAAGCCTCAGATAAAGCAGAAAATTATAAAAAAATGATGCTAATTGAAACATTGATATACAGGTAAATCCTGGCAAAAATAATTTCAAATTTGCACATAAATATGGATGGATATTATAAATTTGTTATTTTATATGTTTTAGAATAATTTCATAGAACTAGCAATGGACTTAGACTACAACATTAAGTCAGGTGACTCAGCTTTACCAAGGTGCAAGTATCCGCGCTAAAGATAATACAGAGGTTTATATTATTATTTTTTAATTAGTTAAAGGCAATTACCATATGGGGGTTTTTGAGAACCCATACACTCTAGAATATGCCCCAACATACATCTATCAGCCAGGTACTTTTCTAAATTCAAAGTATACTACTATGGCAATTCCTGTGTAGTGCTCATTTTGTTAGTCTTTCATCTTAACACTCAAATCTGTTATTTCAGCTCTGCCTGTCATAAGTTTGATCACTCTTGTTGAATACTTTTACACTTGGATTGCTTAATGAAGTATCATTTATCTCTCATTTGAATGGTTTTGGCACGAATGCAACCACACTTAAATTTGATAGTCATCTCTATAGGAACATGATTTTACATATTGCTGCCTTTCTAGTTAAGTAACCGCCATGTACAAACCACCTAATCTTTGAGCAGCTACTTAGTGCTAATAACCTACATTAGTAGAGATGGATATTTAGGATAAGACTGCATAAGAGTATTGTTAGTCCCGGGGCTTGATCAAAGATGGTAAAACAGATGCAACAGAGATCTACGATGATACAAAAACCAAATAATCCGATTACAATATGGAGGAGGAAAATAGAGAAGAGAAGATCTCTCGTTCTTCCTTGCAAACGTGTTGCAATTGGGACAGAACGAGTTACAATAATCTAGAGAGAGATTAGAAGAAGAACAATATTGGGGTGTCAAAACACCGTTACTCAAAGCAAGATTCGCCCCACACGATCTGCTTCCAGGAACCAGCAAGTTTGATGAACTTGTGGAACGCTCGAAGTCACCTCTGTTCTGACTCCTCGGATGGACTTGCAATGGTGGCAACAGCTCTCTCTCTTTCTCCTTTTTTGACTTATATTTTCGTGGTAACCACAAAGGAGGCAGAAGAGAGTATTTATAGAGAGAGGGTGGAAACCCTAGCCGCCTCTTCAGTTATGGAAAGATTGAATCAAATCCTAAAAAGATAGCAACGAGATTAATTCAAATCCCACAAAGATAGGAACGAAATTAATTCAAATCCCACAAAGATAGGATCTGAATTAATCGCATTGATTCAGCCTTTCCATAACTGACTTGTAATCTGCACAGTCAGCGGAGCTCTCCATACGGCAACAGCAGCAACCTGGCCGCATGAGCCTCATGGCCGCATGGACCACATGAGCCGCATGGACCGCATGGGCCGCATGGACCGCATGAGCCGCATGGACCGCATATACCGTATGAGCCGCATGGACCGCATGTGCCGCATGAGCCGCATGGCCGCATGGCCGTATGAGCCGCATATGCCGCATGAGCCGCATGGACCGCATGGCCCGCATGGCCGCATGGACCGCCTGGCCGTATGAGCCGCATGAGGCCGCATATGAGCCGCATGCAGCATAAGACCGCATGGCCGCATATGAGCCGCATAAAGACCGCATGACTGCTGACGTGCTAAGTGCAAAGTGCGCCAACAAAATGCTACATTACGCCTCATGAGCCCATGAGCCCGAGTCAGAGTCCGAGTCCGAGTTCGAGTCGCTAAGCCCCTTTGGGGCTTAGCTCCAAATGGAATTAATCCAAGAGAATGACAAAAGCATTAATGCTTAATCCTTGGAGCCTTATTCTTACCTCCTAGTAAAATCACCCACATGGTTCCCTCCTTAGGGTCACCACCCCATGTGCATCTCTCAACAACACACCCAAGTATATATGTTGAGATAACTCATGGTACATTTCCGATGTGGGACTAAAATTTACAAGTCATGTTGAGAGCAAGCTCTCTCCATGTAAAGAAAGCACCAACAATCCCCCACATATCACAACATATATATGTGTCCAGGGTTGAGCGTTCCCCACAGTAACTTTCCATTTTGCATTAGGATAGATGTCGCTGACGACTTGAATCTTCCCGCATGGGTTAAATAACAATGTGATACAAGAATGGACTACGCCTTAAATTCTGTACCACAATTATAATTCTTCCCACTCACAAAGTATAGTTACGTGTGCTTCTGGCTGCACATTAAAGGCCCTGTGCCAGCCTAGTTTCAGTGTATAATTTTGGGCGTCTACAAGTTTACCCACAAGAGACGGCCTGATATCTCTTTTCATACACTATAGGTGAGTTCTTTATTAAAGAGATATGGCATGAAGCCTTGCGCTTCCTTGCGGTGCTACGCCGCTATGACATAGCCTGAAGCCGAAGCATTACCCCTACCTGGGAACCTCATCGTAGTGTCATACTACTGTAGCATGAGGTCTCAGCCTCTTTGTAGTGCCAATCTACTCAGCATGAAGCCTAAGGCTTCCTTGCAGTGTTATGCCGCAACGACATGGCTTGCAATGCCGAGGCTTTACCCCTACCTGGGTACCTCATCGTGGTGTTGTGCCACTATAACATGGGGCCATCCTCCCCTTTGTAGTGCTGTCTACAGCTCTTTAATTACGTCCTACAGCATTAGGCTACCTGTCTATTTGCGGTGCTACGCCGCTATGACTTGGCTTGCAAAGCCGAGGCATTACCCCTACCTGGGAACCTCTTGGTGGAGTCACCCCACTGTAGCATGGAGTTTCACTCCTTGTAGTACTGCTCTACCGTGCTTCCTGTAAAGCACACCAGACATTCACTCTGCCTGAGAACTCATTAAGGCGTTTAAGCCAACCTTCCACAGGATCTATTTTTTTCGTAGAAAATATATAGTAGACAACAGTGGTTATGGGTGCGTATCCCTTCCATGTTCCAGAGAACAAGTACCCACTGTTACCTGATAGTTTCCCAGTCAGTGATCCTCCTTTGAACCAAAAGTTAGATGCCTAGTAGATTTCTCTTTGAACTAATAGCATAAAACTTTATGGTAGGATTACAAAAACACACTATCAGAATGCCTTCAAGCCCATTTTACAAGCTGTGTCATCGACCAACTGGCACTTGAGGCCCTTTGTGAATGGATCTGCCAGGTTCTCCTGACTCCGAACATCAACCACTGCAATTACACCTCTTTTGATAAGATCGTGTACTGTTCTGTGCTTCAACCGCACAGTCCTCTTCTTCCCGTTGAAGAGGTCATTTGATGCCACCGCCGCAGTCGCCTGGTTGTTACAGTATATCGGTATTGCCGGTATCTGAGCCCTAACCACTGGAAGATCATACATGAGCTTTCGAAGCCATTCTGCTTCATCTGCTGCAGTTTCAAGTGCATAGAATTCAGATTCCATAGAGGAACGAGAGAGTATAGTCTGCTTCTTCGACTTCCATGATATAGCAGCTCCACCCAAGGAAAAAGACATATCCACTTATGGATCTCTCGCTTTCCGCCTCTGAACACCAGCTAGCATCACTGAAGCCTTCCACTACTGTCGGATACCCGTTGTAGTGCAGTGCATATGTCTGAGTCTTCTTGAGATATCTCATCACCCGCTTCACAGCTTTCCAGTGCTCAACCCTTGGGTTGCTTGTGAACCGACTCAGCATTCCCACGGCAAAAGCTATGTCAGGCCTTGTGGCAGTGGTTGCGTACATCAAACTTCCGATAACGCTAGAATACTCCAGCTGCCTGACGCTTTCTCTTGAGTTTAGCTTCAGCTTCTGATCACACCTGTATGGCGTATCGATCCCTGGAAGATCCTTATACCCATAGCGTGTGAGCATCTTCTCAATGTAGTGAGATTGTGACAGCGCTACTCCAATGTCTGTCCGGATGATCTTTATGCCCACGATGACATCTGCATCCCCCAAGTCCTTCATACTGAACTTGGTTGAGAGGAACTTCTTTGTCTCTGTGACACAGCCTATATTCGTACCTAGGATTAGTATGTCGTCCACGTACAGACAAACGATGACTCCTCTTCCATCAACGAACTTTGTGTAAACACATTTGTCCGTCTCGCTGACTCTGTAGCCGTTTGACCTAGTAACTTTGTCAAACTTCTCATGCCACATCTTGGGAGCTTGCTTCAAACCATACAATGATTTCACCAACTTGTAGACTTTGTCTTCAAGACCTTTGACGACAAATCCGTCTGGCTGTTGCATGTAAATTTCTTCGGTCAGCTCCCCATTTAGGAATGCTGTCTTTACATCCATCTGATGTATCACCAACTTATGTATAGCTGCTAGAGCGATTAACATCCTGATGGTGGTCATCCGAGCTACTGGAGCGTACGTGTCAAAGTAGTCTATCCCTTGTTTCTAAGAAAATTCCTTGGCTACCAGCCTGGCCTTGAACTTGTCAATAGTTCCATCTGCCTTCATCTTCTTCTTGAAGATCCATTTACATCCGATGGGCTTTTCTCCTTCAGGTAGATCTACCAACACCCATGTGTTATTGGACGTGATAGAGTCAAACTCGTCATTCACTGCCTCCTTCCAGAAGATAGCATCTCTGGTCTTTATCGCCTCATCATAGGTAAGCGGATCTGCTTCCACATGATAGGTGACAAAGTCATCTCCGAAGTCTTTTGGTCTCCTCGCTCGCTTAGCTGATAGTTCTGCGAGTTCTGGTACAAGAGTTGTTTCATCAACAATAGCTTCTTCTTGGACAACTGGCCCATATGAGATTTCAGTCTCATTTGCACCTACATTATTTTTCGGAATGTCCAAAAGAACAATGTTTTTGTCTTTTGCAAACTTGTCTTCAAAGTATTCAACATCACGAGATTCGATGATATGATTTGACTCAATATCAAGAAATCTCCTAGCATCACTCTTCTCGGCATACCCCAAGAAGATCGCCTTCGTAGTCCTTGTCCCTAGCTTCTGAATCTTCAGATCTGGGAGCTTCACATACGCCAGACACCCCCATACTCGAATGACATTCAAGTTTGGTCTGACTTTGAACCAGAGTTCATGAGGAGTTACGTCCGAAGTTGCATATGGCACTCTATTCAGAATGAAAGTGGCCGTTAATATAGCTTCTCTCCAGTAACATTTTGGAAGGCTTGCAGTAAGCAGCATAGAATTCATCATTTCTGTTAATGTTCGGTTCTTTCTCTCTGCTACTCCGTTGGATTGAGGAGAATATGGAGCAGTAGTCTCGCATATGATTCCATGTTCTTTGCAGAATGATGCGAATTCATGAGACCTGTACTCCCCACCTCGATCACTTCTCAACCTCTTGAGTTGTTGTCCAGTCTGCCGTTCAGATTCGGCCTTGAACTCTCTGAACTTCTCGAAGGCTTCGTCTTTAGACTTGAGCAAGTAGACGAACGCATATTTTGAGAAGTCGTCGATGAAGGTTATGAAATACTTCATCCCGGCCTTCGTGGAGAAATGTTTGAAGTCACAGATATCGGAGTGCACCAACTCCAGAAGATCTGTGCTTTGATTGACCCGATGAAAGGGTTTCCTTGTGATTTTCGTCTGAGCACACACTTCACACTTCTCCACCTTACCCCCACATTTGGAGATAAGTCCTAGACTAGACATTTTGTTAATTCTTTTACAATAAATATGTCCTAGTCTATTATGCCACACTCAAGAGAATAATCAGAAAATACAACTGCATTAATGTCATCAAACTGGTTGACAAGCTGAATTTTAAATATTCCTTCGGTTTGATAAGCCTTTCCAAAGTATGTTCCTTTCTTGGACATCACCATCTGACCAGTATTGATGTCCATCCTCAAGCCTACGTTGCAGAGCAGACTCCCAGAGATCAGGTTCTTGGCAATCGCCGGAACATGCTTCACACCTTGAAGCGTCAGAGTGTTCCCAGAAGTGAGTTTCAGTTCCACGATCCCGATCCCCAGAACTTTAGCTTGGGCTTGGTTTGCCATGACAACCTTCTCAGATATCGGCTGGTACGTGACGAACCATTCCTTGCCAGAACAGACATGGCAATTCGCACCAGTGTCTATCCACCAGTCAGAGTCAACCCCCACAGTTGTGACCTGTGCGATCATAGCAACAAAGTTAGAAACCAATGAAACCTTATTAGGCTCACCTTTCTCTGATTGTTTAGGCTTAGATCTGTATTCACTCTTGTAATGGCCTTTCTTGCCACAATTGTAACAAGTCACGTTGGACTTAGTCTTCTGTTGCTTGAATGAAGGACCCTTCACTTTCAGATTAGTGAAGTCCTTCTTCTTGGGATGAGAAGCCGCCTGCTTCCCCTTGGGATCTCTCGTCTGCACAAGATTGGCTTTAGCCAACTGTTTGGACAGAGTGTCCACGTTCTGTTGGGAACGCATCTCGTCCTCAACATGGATCTCTTGAAGTAGATCTCCCAAGCTAATGCTTGCTTCTTTCTGTGCATCCTTGTATAGAAGGTACTCCATCCAGCCGAAAGTTTTAAGATGATCCCTCCGACGACAAACTTGTCGGGAAGGGGTATCTCTTCGTCTTCCAGTTTCTGACGCAGCTTCAGAAATTCCTTCACCTGTGGCAACATGGACTTTCGTCCTCAAAGAGCAATTTTTGATATTTTTCAACCACAAACATTTTGCTCATGTTCTTGTCTTCTTCATATAGTTTTTCCAGACTCTCATATGTCTCTGGCAAGTTCCTTCTTCGAGTAGGATTCTGCCAGGGAGTCCTCCATAGCATTCAGGATGAGAAGCCTGCAGATGCTATTTTCCCTTCTCCACTTGGCCTGGAGTTTGGTAGCCGCGTTGATAGCGGCAGTAGATCCAGTGTCTGGAACAGAGGGTTCTTCCTCCAACAGAACATGATCAACGTCTTTTAGTTGAAGAGTTAGGTAAACCTTTCTCTTCCAGACTTGATAATGCTCTCCATCGAACTTTTTCAACTTGCAGAAGTCCGATTGGAGGAGCGAAGCATTAATGTTTTCCATCTACACGGATCTTGCTTTGAGATTGTTAGTCCCGGGGCTTGATCAAAGATGGTAAAACAGATGCAACAAAGATCTACGATGATACAAAAACCAAATAATCCGATTATAATATGGAGGAGGGAAATAGAGAAGAGAAGATCTCTCGTTCTTCCTTGCAAACGTGTTGTAATTAGGACAGAACGAGTTACAATAATCTAGAGAGAGATTAGAAGAAGAACAATGCTGGGGTGTCAAAACACCATTGCTCAAAGCAAGATTCGCCCCACACGATCTGCTTCCAGGAACCAGCAAGTTGATGAACTTGTGGAACGCTTGAAGTCACCTCTGCTCTGACTCCTTGGATGGACTTGCAATGGTGGCAACAACTCTCTCTCTCTCTTTTTCGTTTTCTGACTTATATTTTCGTGGTAAACACAAATGAGGCCAGAAGAAAGTATTTATAGAGAGAGGGTGGAAACCCTAGCCGCCTCTTCAGTTATGGAAAGATTGAATCAAATCCCAAAAAGATAGCAACGAGATTAATTCAAATCCTACGAAGATAGGAAAGAAATTAATTTAAATCCCACAAAGATAGGATCTGAATTAATCGCATTGATTCAGCCTTTCCATAACTGACTTGTAATCTGCACAGTCAGCGGAGCTCTCCATACGGCAGCAGCAGCAACCTGGACCGCATGGCCCGCATGGCCGCATGGACCGCATGGCCGCATGAGCCGCATGCCGCATATGAGCCGTATAAAGACCGTATGACTGCTGACGTGCTAAGTGTAGGAACGAAATAGTAAAGCGCAATACTCTAGAGAGGGGGTGAATAGAGTTGGCAGCGGAATAATGCTAATTAAAAATGTTAGCAGCACAATCACAGAATATTAATCACAACTAAAATAAAGTAAAGGCAGAGTTAAGAGAGCAAACGCAAAGACAGCGATGTATACTGGTTTTACTCTGTTGAGGACTAATCCAGTCGGTAGAACTCTTGCTACCAGTTGAATCTACTATTGGAAAAATTGCAAGTTTTCTTACGAAGTCCTTGCAACTTCTACAACGCGAGCTTTGATACGAAGAACTCGTCCAACTTCAAATATGAAGAGGTATTCTTCAATCAAGCCTTCTGATTACAATCTCTCAGAAACTTCTAGACCGTATCGTACTGGCAAATCGACTAGAGGATTGTAATTGGCTTGGGATCTGAAATTTAAAGCTCAAGAAAACTCTTTGGAAGACTGAAAGCTTTAGATAGAGAGAAGATTGAAAGTGAATGAGTGAGTTGAAATGATCGAAATCCTTCTCTATTTATAGAAATTCCAAGGCAGACTTCTGACAGAATTCGGGCAGAATTCGGGCAGAACTCTATGAGCAAATCTCGGTCAAATCCGCAAATGCAGGAGAACCAAGTAACAAGGATTCAAAATCACAACGGCCACCAACCGAACTCTAGCCGAACTCGGTCCGAGTTCTGTCAGGGTTTAGTTAGGGTTTTAAAAAGCTTTTTGGTGATTTTTGAAAACCTTTTTGAAAAACCTTTTTGTAAACCTTTTTGAGAGGTCATTTTAAAAACATTTTGAACTCATTTAAGGGTAGCCTATTTGCCAGTACGACTCGGTGTACAACATATTCCTAGACTCAAATAAAATGAAAAATACATTGCATAAGGAATTACAGACTCGAGTAGGCAAACAGATCTTCGGTCTTGAATTCAGTGGATAGCCATTCTTGATCATGTTCAAGAGTCCGAGATGTCCCGATTAGCTTTTATATCTAGACAGAGTTTGATCAATTATTAAAATCAGGTTGACCATATGACCAATGGGCCAACAATCTCCCCCATTTTGATAATTGACAAACTATGAATGATATAACATTAAGCTTGTTCAAAATATCAAAAAGTAGAATTGTTCATATCCTGTATTATCTCAAAAAAAATGTTAGATCTTTTAATTTTTCTCCCCCTTTGTCACTTAGCAAAATAATTGCAAAAGATAAAGCTCCTCCGCAATCAATGCATAAGTAACAAATAGTGAGAAAACACATATAAAAAAAATAAGGCAGAAATAAAGGAGAAATATCACAGGCATGTATTGTCAAAAAAAATCATCACCGGCATGTAATTTCACAGGCAGTTTATAAAGAATGAAGCAATATAAGAGATGGTGCTATCATAAACTGAAACTGAAACATAGTGCTGAAATAAACTGGAATGCCATAAACTGAGGCATAATAAACATGTCCATGAAAATAACAGAGTACTGAAGCAAACTAGAAAGTGCTAATAATAATCAAAAAGTACTGATAATAACTTAGAATGTCGGAGCATTTCCAAGTGCACAATAAAATATCACTCAAAATCATATAGTCACATCTCCTCATCATCATCATCAGCTCGACCAGCATGTCCTGAAGGACCAGCTCCAGAGGTACCAGCGCCAGAAGGATGAGGAGGGGCGCCAGCATAGAACTCACCAACAAAGTCACGAGGTGGACGGTACCAATCATAGGCGTTACCGGACTGGAAGTAGGCATGAACAACTTCATCCTCACAGCGGTAACCAGAGAAAGCTGGATCTCTAGGGATGGAACCGGCTGAATGACCAGTCTGGGCAAAACGAAGATCAGCTAAGGAATTTGCAAGCGCCTGATAACGGGTGACGTCGCGGAACTCACGCTCGTGAGCCATGTCCGTCATCGAGACGTGCAAAGCAGATAAATGCTGATATATGCCCTCAAATGTCATAGCATAATGATGAGGTGGTAGAGGAGGTGCAGTAGGAGGAGCAGGAGGAGGAGCTGAAACAGTCCTGCTACGACGAGATAACTGAAGTAACTTGGGCTCAGGGTCCTGAGTACAAGTTGACAGATCGATATCGAAGCGCTGAATGATGCGTGGGAGAATCATCGCGTAAGAGAGATTTCTATCTCTTGCACGACAACGACCCATCATCTGAATAATGGTCTTAGGGGCAGAAAATGGAATCCCCTTAAGAATGTGGTACATGGTGGACAGCTCAAGAGAAGTCACATCATCCTTTGAAGTAGATTTTGAAAGTAGAGTGGAATAGATGATGCGGTGCAATTCATAGTTAAACAAGTTCAGGTTGTTAGCCTTGAACTTTCCAGAGCGTACTCTATCAGGTGCACAGAGTTCTGCTTTGAAACTGGCGAGTGTCGTGCCTTCGGGGAAATCAAATTCAGTGATGTCAACTAGCGGTTCACCTTCGTTAGGGATACCAAGGATCTCCGCTAAGAGGTCATCATCGAAATTGATATCAATACCTCCAACACGAGAGCTCACATCAAAAGTATTTAATATAAGATTGCAAAAAAATAATCTAATGGCATTAGTTGCTATAGGGAAGCAGAGTTTAACAAAAAGATGTAACCCTAATGCCTCAAAGAAATGACGATGATCAGGAAATACAGTCTATTTGACTGGAGCGCCTGTGCATATGGATCTCATGGAGAAGTCTCCATACCACAGTAGGGCTTGGTCTAGGGTTTGAAAGAAAAACCCGTCGAACGCACCGTCGTTCGTTTGGACCGGCGAGAAGAGGGAATCCGTATGCGGATGCGAAGATGACCCTTCCTCACTGGGGGTCATCTTCTTCCTCTTTGAAGGATTGAATTTGGGTGCCATTTGTGCAAATTGAAGTAAAAATACACTAATTGAAAAGTGGAAAAAAGATAGGGTTATACCTCCCGAAATCAAAGTATGTCGAAAAGAACGACGAACTCCGCACGAATCCAAATTTTGGATTAATTTCACCACTAGGATTGGAAGAAAGAGGGTGGTGAAGAACTAGGGTTCGGGGCTCCTTCGCGGCTGCTGCTGCTGTTATGATGTAGTTTGGAAGCAATGAAGAAGAAAGGCTCTCGGGTTCTGGTTATATAACCTGAAACCCTCAACCGAACTCGGGCCGAATTCGGTCAGAGCTCTGGCCGAATTCGCCTAGGGTTCTTTATAGTTGATATTTGCCATTCTTTTTCATTGTCTCATTTCAAATATTTAATTCAAAGATTAGTCATTTCAACTTCAATTAACATAATTAATATTATTTTATAGATTAAATGTCGTTACACAGCGACTGTTTCAGATTAGCTGTAGGAGTACTGTCCCAACTGGCGGAGGTTCACCGAGAAACTCTTAAGTACCGCTTCGCTTCAACCGTAGTTGTGGTGACAGACAGACTCTTTATTGGCTTGTCTCTAACACAGTTTTTGCGTAATGATATATAATCATAAAACAAAATTAATTAATATTATTGATGTCCAAAATTTCTAATTCTCGACGTAAATAATTGAAACGATCTTCCGCTAGAGGTTTAGTGAAGATGTCAGCTAGTTGATTTTCAGTATCTATGTACACAAGGTTTATATCTCCATTTTGATGATGATCTCTAAGAAAGTGATGTCGAATCTCGATATGTTTAGTACGAGAGTGACATACTGGATTCTTAGTCAAATTAATAGTGCTCGTGTTATCACAGAAAATAGGAATATGTGTGTAAAATAAATCAGTCTTCTAGGGTTTATTTCATCCACAAAATCTGAGCACAATAACGTCCTGCGGCGATATACTCAGCCTCTGTTGTTGATAGGACTACAGAATTTTGCTTTTTACTAAACCATGAGACTAAAGCCTTGCCTAAGAAATGACATGTGCCATTGGTACTTTTTCTATCAACTTTGCATCCAGCAAAATCTGTATCCAAATAACCAATAAGGTCAAAGGACTTAGTTTTGGGATACCACAAGCCAACAGAAGAAGTGCCTTTAAGGTATCGAAAGATACGCTTAACTGCGGACAGATGTGATTTCTTTGGGTTAGCTTGAAAACGTGCACACAGGCAAACACTAAATATTATATCTGGACGACTAGCAGTTAAATAAAGTAAACTACCAATCATACCTCGATACTAACGTATGTCGACTGGCTTGCCTTGTTCATCTGAATCAAGCTTTGTTGAAGTTGCCATTGGAGTGCCAATAGGTTTGACATTGTCCAGATCAAACTTCTTCAGTAAGTCTTTTGTGTACTTGGCTTGATTTATAAATGTCCCATTATCAGTTTGTTTGATTTGCAATCCGAGAAAGAATTTCAGCTCTCCCATCATGCTCATCTCAAACTCATTCTGCATACACTTAGAAAATTCTTGACACAGAGATTCATCAGTAGATCCAAATATAATATCATCAACATAGATTTGAATTAAAAGAAGTTTGCCATTAAAAGACTTAATAAACAATGTAGTGTCAACCTTGTCTTTTTGAAAAACTGTTGTCAAGTAGAAAAGAGCTTAGACGATCATACCAAGCACGAGGGGCTTGTTTTAAACCGTATAAGGCTTTTTTCAACTTGAAAACATGATCAGGGTTTTTGAAATCTGTGAAACCTGGAGGTTGTGCTACAAAAACTTCTTCTTTTATAAAACTATTTAAAAAAGCACTCTTGACATCCATTTGAAATAGTTTGAAATCATAAAAACATACAAATACACATAACATACGAATGTATTCTAATCTCGCAACTGGGGCATAGGTCTCATCGTAGTCGATACATTCTTCTTGATTGTATCCTTGAGCTACGAGTCAAGCCTTATTACGAGTCACTAAACCGTTCTCATTTAGTTTATTTCGGAATACCCAACGGGTGCCAATGACCGGATGATCAATAGGCCTGGGAACAAGTTTCCAAACTTGATTCCGTTCAAATTGGTTTAATTCCTCTTGCATAGCATCTATCCAAAAACTATCACTATATGCTTCATCAATCGTTTTGGGTTCTAGCTGTAAAATAAATGCAACACTAGAAACAATATCTCTACTGGATATACGAGTACTTACTCCTTTGGTAATATCACCAATTACCAAATCTTTTGGATGATCAGCTGTAAATTTCAACCTTTTCGGTAGATTCTGAAGGTAGCTGGTTCCTGGATCTTCTCTAGGAGGTTCAGCTAGTGCAGAGCTTGGTTGAGGATCAGCTGATGTTGAGCTTGATGCAGGAAGATCTTCATCACTGTCATCGATAGTCATTTGATTCATTTCATCAAAGGTGACGTTGATTGATTCTTCGATGATCATTGTTCGTTTGTTGAAGACTCTGTATCCTTTGCTCTTGGCCGCATAACCTAAAAATATACCTTCATCGGCCTTTTCGTCAAACTTTCCTAAATTGTCTTTAATTTAAGAATAAAACATTTACAACCAAATATTCTAAAGTATGAAACAGATGGAATTCTATCAAACCATAACTCAAATGGAGTCTTTTTCGATTTGGGTCGAATTAGAACTCTATTGAGAACAAAGCAAGCTATATTGACAGCTTCAGCCCAAAAATATTTGGGTAGACTAAACTGGTTTAACATTACTCTGGCCATTTCGGTTAGAGTTCTGTTCTTACGTTCCACAACTCCATTTTGTTGTGGAGTCCTAGGGCAGGAGAACTCGTGTATGAAACCGTGTGTGTCACAAAATTGCTCAAAATTAGTATTCTCGAATTTGCCTCCATGATCGCTTCTGATTCGAGTGATCATGTAACCTTTTTCATTTTGTACTTTCTTGCAAAAGGCGACAAATTCGGATAATGTATCATTCTTGCGTGTTAAGAAATATACCCACGTGTATCTAGAGAAATCATCTACAATTACGAAAGCATAAAGCTTACCTCCGAGGCTAGCAACTCTGCTAGGACCAAATAAGTCCATATGAAGCAATTGTAGAGGTCTAGTACATACTGCGTTTACTGACTTGAATGTGGATCTAGTAGCTTTGTTCTTTTCACATTGGCTGCATACCGAATCCTTCTTGAATGTAATGTCCGATAAACCGCGTACTAGCTTCTTTATGGATAATCTTGAGATCGTATCCATATTAGCGTGACCGAGTCTCATATGCCACAGATGACTCTCATCACTCTTGGCCATTAAGCATCTACCTGAAATGTTAGTTTCTTCCAACAAATAGAAAACATATATGTTGTCTTCCCTGATACCTTCAAAGATAGTACTACCAGTTGAGCTATCAACTATAGTACATTTGTCTTTGCCAAAGTTGATGCCATAACCATGATCAGCTAGATGACTTATGCTGAGTAGATTATGTTTCAACTCGGTAACCAGACAGACATCCTTAATAACAGGATAGGGAGACTTACCAACATCACCGATACCAATAATATACCCTTTCAAGTTATTACCGAAGGAAACATAGCCTTCCTTCTTTTTTTTCGATAGTGTTGCAAATAGTGTAGCGTCACCGATCATATGCCGTGAGCAACCGCTGTCGAGGATCCATTTTTTTCTAGCATGTGAAAGGTGTTCCACCTACAAAACAGTTTGCAGATGAAACTTTTGGTACCCATTTCTTGTAGGGTCCTGAAATGTTAGCCTTTGGTATCCAAGCATAAATATTTAATTCAACAAGCTTTCTGATTCTACATGCAAATAAAATATGACCAATGAGGCCACAATAATGACATTTTGCATGTCGAGTGTTGAAAGCTGAGTGGTGTGCATGGTTGGTAGGTTTAGGTTTTCTAGTATAGAAGAAAGCATACCTATAATCTTGTTTGGGCTTAACCTTTTGGGATAAAGGTTTTATATGGTTAGGTTTGACAGTGTTTGGCTTGGGAATGTTCCAATTTTTCGGTAAGTAAAACATGTTAGGGAAGGAAGCAGCAGGCTCAGGCTGTTTTCCTAACCTAATTTCCAATCTTTTGGAAGTGTCATACAACTTAGTATAATCAGAAGTGAGTGTTTCCATTCTGATTTGTGCACTTTGAAGACTTTTCTTCTCTTTAGAAAGTTCTTCCTTGAGTTGGTCAATAACTTTGTCTTTCTCTTCAGATGACTTGGTAGTCTCGTATAATAAGAGCTTTATTAAAGAAAGCTCACCAGATTCACTAACATTATTACTAACCTCAGCTAGTAGGTCGGTAAGTCTACCTATTTCACCTTTGTACTCTTTGAGTACCTTCTTAGAGGTCTGATACTTGCTACGCAGTTTCCGGTAATCAGTCATCAGGTCACTGAAGGCATCTCCTAATTGCTCAAAGGTGAAGTCATCATAAGTATCAACTACAGGTTCAGTAGGTACCTGATCGGATGCCATAAAGCATACATTTGCAGCGTCTTCTGATTGTTCGTCTTCTGAGTCACTGGCTTCACTTTCATGCCATATGTTGGTATTGGCATATCTCCTAGATGTTGATCTCTTCAGGTTCCCTTTTTCATACCTGTTGCTTTTTTTGCATGATGATGAGTTTGTGGGACAATCCTTCTTCATGTGTCCCTTCTTCTTGCAGCCGTAGCAGACAGCATCTTCTTGATACCAGTTGTTGCTGTTGTTTTCTTTGACTCTCTTCTCATGTCTCATGAATCTTTTGAACTTCCTTGCTAGGAGTGCTTGATCTTCAGCGTCAGATCCACTGCTATCTGAATCACCTTCAGCAGCTTTTCTGTGCTGAGCCTTGAAAGCGATCGTCTTCTCCTTTGGTGCAGGCTCTTCAAAATCTTGTAGCTCCAGTTCATGAGTGAGTAGCTTACCCATGAGTACTTCGAGTGTCATCGTAGTGAGGTCGTTTCCTTCAATAATAGCAGTAGCCTTTGGAATCCAGTTCTTGGTGAGAGCTCGCAGGAGTTTGTGAATCTTTTTATAGTTACTGTAATCTTTGCCTAAGGAGGACAAAGGATTTACAATATCCAAGAATCTCTCGAACATTTGTGTAACTGTTTCGTTGGGCTTCATCTTGAACGTCTCGTACTCTTGAGTAAGTCTGCTGACCTTTGATTCCTTGACTTGAGTCGTGCCTTCATGTGTAACTTCAAGTAGCTTCCACACTTCATTAGCTGTTGTGCAGATAGACACCCTGTTAAATTCAGTCATATCTAAAGTACAAAATAGAGCATTAATAGCACGTGCGTCAAGACTGGCCTTTTTCTTTTCCTCCTCTGTATATCTGCTATGGGGTTTTTCAACTAAAACTCCATCAACATTTATACGAGGTGGCTTTTGATAGCCATCAATAACAATAGACCATAAATCAAAGTCAAGAGATTTCAAGAAGAAACTCATCCGTATTTTCCAATAGGTATAGTTCGTACCATCAAACAGTGGAGGTCTGTTTGTGGCCTGGCCTTCACTTGTGAATTTCACAGTTGCCATATGTTGTGCTGTGATCTATATAACAGTTAATTAAAATAAATAAATAATTGCACTGTTACCTTTGTTTTACCTGTAACATCCGCTCTGATACCAATTGTAGGAACGAAATAGTAAAGCGTAATACTCTAGAGGGGGGTGAATAGAGTTGGCAGCGGAATAATACTAATTAAAAATGTTAGCAGCACAATCACAGAATATTAATCACAACTAAAATAAAGTAAAGGCAGAGTTAAGAGAGCAAACGCAAAGACAGCGATGTATACTGGTTTCCCTCTGTTGAGGACTAATCCAGTCGGTAGAACTCTTGTTTCCAGTTGAATTCACTATTGGAAAAATCGCAAGTTTTCTTACGAAGTCCTTGCAACTTCTACAATGCGAGCTTTGATACGAATAACTCGTCCAACTTCAAATGTGAAGAGGTATTCTTCAATCAAGCCTTCTGATTACAATCTCTCAGAAACTTCTAGACCGTACCGCACTAGCAAATCGACTAGAGGATTGTAATTGGCTTGGGATCTGAAATTTAAAGCTCAAGAAAACTATTTGGAAGACTGAAAGCGTTAGATAGAGAGAAGATTGAAAGTGAATGAGTGAGTTAAAATGATCGAAATCCTTCTCTATTTATAGGAATTCCAAAGGCAGACTTCTGACAGAATTCGGGCAGAATTCGGCCAGAACTCTATGAGCAAATCTCGGTCAAATCCGCAACTGCAGGAGGACCGAGTAACAAGGATTCAAAATCACAACGGCCACCAACCGAACTCTGGCCAAACTCGGTTCGAGTTCTGTCAGGGTTTAGTTAGGGTTTTAAAAAGCTTTTTGGTGATTTTTGAAAACCTTTTTGAAAAACCTTTTTGTAAACCTTTTTGAGAGGTCATTTTAAAAACATTTTGAACTCATTTAAGGGTAGCCTATTTGCCAGTACGACTCAGTGTACAATATATTCCTAGACTCAAATAAAATAAAAAATATATTGCATAAGGAATTACAGACTCGAGTAGGCAAACAGATCTTCGGTCTTGAATTCAGTGGATAGCCATTCTTGATCATGTTCAAGAGTCCGAGATGTCCCGATTAGCTTCGTATATCCAGACAGAGTTTGATCAATTATTAAAATCAGGTTGACCATATGACCAATGGGCCAACACTAAGTGCAAAGTGCGCCAACAAAACGCCACATTACGCCTCATGAGCCCATGAGCCCGAGTTCGAGTCGCTAAGCCCCTTTGGGGCTTAGCTCCAAATGGAATTAATCCAAGAGAATGACAAAAGCATTAATGCTTAATCCTTGGAGCCTTATTCTTACCTCCTAGTAAAATCACCCACATGGTTCCCTCCTTAGGGTCACCACCCCATGTGCATCTCTCAACAACACACCCAAGTATATATGTTAAGATAACTCATGGTGCATTTCCGATGTGGGACTAAAATTTACAAGGCATGTTGAGAGCAAGCTCTCTCCATGTAAAGAAAGCACCAACAAGTATATACCAAAAACATTAAAAAAAGAAGGAAACATTTTAATCTGAAGCTAGTAGAGTACGAAGAATCGAACTCCTCCAGCTCTAGCTCCAAGGTTATGGCACGCCATCACAAACATGATCCAGGTAAGGAGGATGCAAATTTGAATTTTATGCTATTTATTTGTTGCAAGAAGCAACCCCACATAAAACTTGAAATAGGGTGTAGGCACAATACCCGCCACTCACTATTTATAACAAATAGGCTTAACCTCCAACTATTCTAACAGTGGTTATTTTAGAATGTTTTCCTCTAAGAAATCAATATTCTTAGTGGGCTTCGGAGATGATATATCACCTAGAAATGTTCTCCTCACAGGAAAAAAGAGAAAGGTTCCACTCCACCCTCCACGTAGAATCAATTAACCAAATAGGAACATTTATAATATACGTCGCAGTTATACAGTCAAACTTCTGAACACATGCATGTCAGTAGGTTAGTAGTACTTCAGTGGTCTAACCCTTTAGCAAGCTAACAAGCCAATGATAGTTTTAATCTTTCATATACTTTAAGAGCAATTCTATTTCCCAAGAAAACAAAGTAACTAATAAGCTACTTAGTAAAAGACCTGATGTCTTCATATTGATTTCGTATAAACCAAACATCTTTTCTCCCTTGGGACTCGTTTGGATCAAGTTTTTGTATTCCTAGGAATAGGTTTTCAATTCCTTTCCCATGGGAAAGGAATTCAACATTCCCATACCCATGTTTGGTTAGGTTGAGAATAGGTACTTCAAAAATTTAAATTTTTTTATCTATATGTTTGGTTTACAAAGGGATAGAAATATTAATTTATATAGTTTTCCTTTAATATCCTTTCATTAATTTCATGATGATTTACATGTTTGGGATAGAAGTTGAAAAATTTGAAAATAAAAAAAAGGGTATAACCGTCCAAACAAAATAGCCAAACATCATTCCTAGGAAAGCAAATTATTCCCAAGGGAGGGCTTGGGAATAGCTTTCCCAAGTCAATGGGAATAGCTTTCCCCCTACGCCCCTTCTATTCCTTCCTCATTCCCAATCCTAAACATACCAAACATGGGTAAGGAATTCAAAATCCATT